>CANXYC010412391.1:0-10002 GCA_948193065.1 Aleurites moluccanus
CGAAATCGCGCTACGTGCCGATAAAAATTTTTCGACCGAAATTATTTCTTAAACTACTGCTCAAATAAATAAAATAAGGCCATTTTCAAGTCTTTAAATTATTTTCTCTCTTTAAATATGATATTAAATTCATAAAATTTCGATGGGGCATAAAATGACCATTTTGCCCCCAGTTCATCAAAAACTCAAAATTTGCCAATTAAGTCCTAGCAGCCTTTAAATCATTTCTATGCCTAAAACTAATTCAAATAACATGCATAAATACCAATTTCATGCATAAATATATATAAACATAATAATATAAAGAAATTAAAAATCTTCCCCCGAAAATCTCTATATAGATTTGGTTCAGGCTAAACTGAGGTGTTACACATTAGCAAAGAATTGTTAAGTTAGTTTTAAGTAGTAATTATTTTCAAGAAATCAGTTGTAATTGATTTTGTAAGTAGTGCACGTGTATTAGACGGTTAGGCTAGCCGGCATGTTCTTGTTAGCTTAGTTCTTATATATATACAATAGCTTTGTACTCTGTTAATCAATTAATCGTATCTTTCATTTTCACTTCAATTAAATCTTCTAATAGCCTATCTATAGTAGTAACTAATTTCAATACTCC
This sequence comes from Aleurites moluccanus, assembly GCA_948193065.1. NCBI lineage: Eukaryota > Viridiplantae > Streptophyta > Magnoliopsida > Malpighiales > Euphorbiaceae > Aleurites > Aleurites moluccanus. The sequence goes on from CANXYC010412391.1 coordinate 617, forward strand.
ATTCTCTTTCTATCAGAAATTTAATCTCCTTGCCCAAATTATAATAACTAGTCATCCTTTTTGTATTTCCTTTAAGAAAATCTATTATATGCTTACTGTCAGCTTTCGCAATTATTTTCTTTATTCCCATCTCTCAAGCCAATTGCAATTCTTTACAGACCCCCTAGTTCAGTTTCAAAAGAAATAGACATACCAATATTATACATGAAACCACTGCCAATTTACGTTGTCCCATGAATTACTTTGGAATATCAAAATAAACCCTTTAAATTATATATGCATATTATTTTAACTTTTATTAAATATCTTGAATTTGATATATCAAAAAATTAAAATACTTAAAGATTGTATATTGTCTCCACTCATAAAAGTTTTTGAATTCGCCTGTTTTTCATTATTGTTCGACTAACTATTGTTTTATTTTAAAAATAAAGAAAGAGATTTTTAACTTAAAATTTATAATTAATATAATAAATTATTTAATTTTTAAATAGTTTATCACTTTAAAAATTATGTCACTTGTATTAATTTTTAATATTTAATTTTAAATATGGATGAACTAAATAATTGAAAATTTAATTATAAAAAATTGAAAAACTAAATAATTAATTTTTAAAAATACAAATCATAACTGATATATTCCTCTAAATTATAAGAATTAAATAATAATTTGCACTATCTTTTGATGAAGCTAAAATGTGAGAGAGCATCATAAAACAATAAAATAAATTTATTTTTATTTATTTATTCATTTTTCACATCAGCAATGGTTAATGGTTAAGGGTACGATTGAATTTAGTATTGAAGTATCGCCAAAACAACCATAAACTTAATAGTGAATACGTAAATGCGAAATTATTGAGATTCTTTTGCACTTTTCCCTAAATAGTTTGTGTTGTTTTCTATCTTGAGCATTTACATCTTCTGCTATCGTGATGATTTTCAAGTCAGCTTTTGTAACTTTAAAGTTCGACTTCAATTTCATGATAAACCAGACAGAGAAGTTTCGACTCATTTTGCTCCACCAGAAAATAAGACAGAAGAATAATATATTCTCTTGAACATACCCCATTTTATCAAATTCAAATACACTCCTCACTATGTGCGATTAATTAGTCAGAATACTGCATATGCTGCATGTGCGATTAATTACATCTGTGTCGACAAGGGCAATGTGCCCCTATATAAACTATAAACTGGTTGATTATGGTTGATAATCATGTCACTGCTCGGCTGCTCCTCAATGACGTGTTCTTCTTCTTAACTGCAGGCTGCAGCCATAGCCATCAATGACACTTGCCTTCCTATCCGTGATAAGAATATAGACAGATAAGCTCCTCTCTTATGAACACCATCATCAGTTAAGCTCAAATAAAAAGTAGCAATGAACTATTGCTCATCTCCCTGGAGTTGACCACCACAGATTCGATTTAACTGAATAAGTTGACCAATCAAGCTGCACTCCTCCACCTGAAAGCACAAATAATCTTTTATCAGAAACTACATTAGGCTGAACCTTTTTTTCCCCTAAAAGATACATTAGGCTGAACCTTTTTTTCCCCTAAAAGATAGATACTCTTCTTATTCAATCATTATTTATTTCCTAGTTCATTGTGTAGCAGTTAGTAAGGAGCTGGTGTGAGAAATGCACAAAAATTAGATCAACAGGCAGACCTTGATTGTGGGAAAAAGTTTTTCTGCACCTGCTCTCAATACAATTATATGTGAGATTTATAAAAAAAAAAAAAAAAACATAATTATGGTGTGTCAAACCTGTATTTTATATGTCATAGACAACAGATCCCCACATTCTTCAATAAGTGCTTTTTCTCCCCCAGAAACCCTGGCCAGTTCTGAAATCAACATTTCCATTTCTTCAGCCTGCATTAGAAAAGCCAGGAGTAAGAATTGAGGAAAAGAATGCGGAAGATTTTATCTCCTTAAAAGTAGATCCTCAGTTTTTGGTTTTTGCCCTATCATATTGGTATGACCACACTACAAGAAAACACTTCAGCCAGGCTTCTTTTTTTCCGAGTCCATTAGTTAACAAAGCTGAGTCTAATAAAACTGTGTTATTTAGTCAAATTAACATGGTTTTAACTGCAAATAAACAAACCCACTGTGGTTTGCCTCAACATTTTAGGCTTAAGGAAAAGTAATTTTAATAACCCCTAATGAACTTCCATTTATTGAAAAGAAGAATATCTTCAATACAGCTCACTTTAGGCATAAAGCTTTGTATATAGAGAGCCATCGAGTCCATCAACTTCATCGCAGAGTTCAATGCCTCCCCTACCTCCCTTACATCAGCCTGCGATTCATATATACCCCGTGGTCAGAAGACAAAGTGATAATCAATAAAAACTTTTTATTTTAACTTGAGAGGATTCCTTTAAAAAAAATAAAAATAAAAAAAAATTCAGAAGAAAGGGGAAAAACATACTTTAATATTTCCACTGATTGGAAGTCGAAGTGAGGTGTTCAACAAAGCTTGTATTGCTTCTAGCAAAGCTACTGAATAATCCACTTCAAGAGTAGACCATTCTTCCAGATATGGCATCTAATGAAGTAAAGTCTGTTAGAATATCAAATTATAGGCCAGAATGTCATCTTGAAAAATAATTAAGTACCTTAGTACAATGAGAAAATATTTTAAAGTGATAATTATAACCATCAAAACTGAACAAAATGCACTGTGGTGCTAAACATGGAATTCCAAATTTCAATTAACACTTCCCACTTGTTGAAGTCACGCTCTAAATTTTGGATGTATGAATATTTGGGAAATGAGAGAGAAATTGACAAATTATTAATTCAGGAAGTGGCAGAAAGAAAGATAATCCAGATAAGAGAAAAACAAGGAAAAAGGACTTGGAAGAAAGAAAATGGCATTAGCTGACAAACATACAGCAAACTTACCTAGAAGGAAAAAAAAAACAGATAAAATAAAATAAAATAAGTAGCAGATTATGTCAAATAATTTAGTCTTTCCAATCAGTGATAACCAGCTGCTTATATGCTGCAGTAATCATCTTATAGTCTTTTGGACTTATCTGATATTTACATGTAAATTAATGTTACTATATTTCCTCGAAAAAAAAATGTTAGTATAACTATGCAACAGTCATCAACAACAGCGAATGTAAAATGGAAAATGGATGAAAAACATTAACTTGTATTTTTTTTTTTTTCAATTGAAGTGGATGACAAAAGCAGTTCCCCTTCATACAAGAGCACAAACCTGTTTAGAAATTATAGTTCATTACTCAAGCTCAAGTCAGTACTGTGCACTATTCAATTTTTACTTGATTCAAAAGCTCAACTTGAACGATATCTAACTTCATTTATTTCAAACTTGACTTTGACTAGTATGCTATTTATAACACTTGAGCTTGACACGGCTCAGTTATCATGAAAAGTTCAATATAAAATCTACAATAATCACAGTTAAAACTCAAATATACAGTTGAGTTCATGCTCAAATGGACACTTTGATTGTATTATGCTTGAGAACTTCTTGACTCGAGTATTGTAAATGTAATACTCAAACTTGACTCATTGCTTAAGTTATTCAAGTTCAAACTCAAGTCATTTACAGCTGAATGAAATTTAAATTTTTTGAATTGAATAGACCCGTACAGTTATATGGAGTTCCCTATAGTATGGAGTTCCCTATAGTATAAAGTTGCCTACTAATATTTTATCTAGTAACAGGAGAGATGCCTTCATTCAAAACAACATGAACAAAACCAATATTGCAGAATTCCACCAAACCGATTCAAAATAAAACACAATATATTCCAAAACCAGCAGTCTTACTTGAGGTTCCAGAATTGCTGATAGAGTTTTCATCCTTTGCAAAAGGCCAAGTTCAATGCGTTTTCTTTTCACCAACTCATATAACTCTGATATCTTGACACCAAGGGAGTACAGTGTTCTCTACAAAGAAATAGGGGAAAATCAGCGTAATTATCTGATAAGAATAGAAGGTCAAACAAAAACGGAATAACCTTTATTCTTACTAAAGCCAAAAATATATATATATACTGGTTCAAATTATTTGATATCCTGTAATAAATTGCCCTAAGCTTGACTATAGATATGGTAAATTTTTATCAAGCATCAAATCTATTACTTTATCTGTTTCCAAAAAACACTAAATTCTAACAATGAAATCTAAATTTCATGGTAATGAAGGGTAACATTGACACTACTAATTAGAGAAATAATCTAGAATTGAGTTGAATGATCAAACCCATGTAGGACATAGCCTAACCTAGTAATGAATTGAGCAGATTATAGTTGAAAATTGGAGATTAAAATTTCAACAGATAATTCTACAAAGGGGGGAATAACCTTGGTTTCTCTTGTGTGAGCTTTGATGGAGGCGTCAGCTTTTGCATTGACATATCGCCACTGCAAATAATGGTTATGGAGCAATCTCAGATAATGCACATCTTCCTGATGACTGAGAACTTTCCTTCCCTTTTTGGGGACATCGGCTGCCTGCTTTGCATAAGTAGGGACTGGAGGCTTTGCTGGTTTATCAGCAGCTTTCAGGGACTGGATCAGAGAATATTCACCTGAAGAGGAGGAGCGTGGCAAATCAAGGGACCTAGAAGCAGAAAATTTAGAGGAATGAACAACAGTCCCGTTGAGTTTATTAACACTTCTATCTGCCAAAAATCTACTGGAGACAGTTGGCAACATACCCGTCTCAGGTATGGAAGAGCGAAGTTCAAGAAGGGAGCTTTGGGCTAAGTGGTTGCCTTCGATGTTATGATTGTCATGACCTTCAGAAGATGAAGATGGTGAATTTGAATTACACGAACGGGATGATGACATCCCCGAGGTTTGCAAGAGCCTTGCGGCAGCTGAGATGGTGGAGGTAGAGCGCTGCTGCATCAGTCGTAATTTAGAGGATACAGTGACTATCGGAGTGTCAGGCCTGTTAGATATTGATGTTGCCTGATCTTGACTACCTCCAGCGTTCTCCTTGAAAAGTTTCGTCATAGTGCGTTGCTGATTCTTCCGCTGTGGTGGGCTGCGACTCAAGTCTCTGTTGTCGTTGGCACAGGAAAGAGGCTCCGTTTGCCGCTGCTTCTGCACTGAGCTGGAGCGCTTCTGCTTATTGTTGTGAAGAGGGGAGGAGGAAGGAGATGGTGGCACAGGGGACATGAATCTAGAACTCACCTCCCTCACCCTTGGCCGCCGATTAGTAGGAGGGGGAGGATTAGCAGCCTGGTCTTGCGTGGATGCTCCAACTTCCACCATCGATTCATTCATTTTTTATTTTTCAAAATTAAATCGGGAAATCGAGAAAATTCCGAAATCACTCGAGGCGATCAATGGGAAAATCTGCTTCTATTATTCTGCTCTGGTCGTTGTCACAACCAAAATCTTACATGACAGAGAAAATGAGGGGGTGACTATAGGTTCTATAACTTGTGTAGAAGTGGGGAAAAAGAATCAGCGAATCAGTGAATATGAAAAAAAAAAAATAAACAAAAATGAGAAAACTAGCCGTTGTTGGGAGAAGTTCCTAACGGTTATATTTTTAAGAAGGGCGAGTTACATTTAAAATCATTTCTTTTCATTACCTCTTAACCAAAAAAAAAAAATGAAATATTTAAAATTTTTTCCTATCCTTAGGATAATATTTATCTCAAAGGATAGGAAAAGAAAATATAGGAAAGATTAAATAATATTTTATGTTTGAATTCTTTTTTCATTATTTTAAACTTCAAAAAAGACTCAGAGAAAACAAAAAATTCGGATTAATACCTTTACAAGCTTTCATCTTCAAGCCAATCAAGATTCTCTTTTTTCTTTTCTTTTTTTCTATTTGATAAAAAATACTAAAAAAATATTGCACGATACACCATAAATATTAGAATTATTATTATTATTTTTATTAATTTTCAGCTCTTTTCAAAATTAATAAAAACTCTCATATATATATATATATATAATTTAGGATTTATTATGAAAAAAAAAAAGAATTTTTCCCCAATTATAATTTTCGTACGAACTTTTAATTTTAGTAATTCGATATATATACATTCAATTTTTGATAAATTTAGCATGAAATAAGAAGTCATCCAGCCAGATCTCCGGTGCCAGAGCCGCGACGGTCTAAGGGTACGGAATCTGTCCGAGGCTACCAGTACCACGATGAACCCTTAATACAATATATCTAATACTCATAATTTTATTCACCCTAAAAGCTCATATCTCATCCTAGTTCATTCATATTAACTATATTATTTCTCATGTCAATTCTCATACATATACATTATGTCAATGTCCTGCCGAAAATCCAGCGGAGTTTCCTCTGTATTTTTAACATGCCAATTTACCAATTTATCAATTAAGCACTTCCAATATCATTTCCCAACTTAACTTCATCTCTACTACATCAATTCATTCATACTTCTCAATTCACATCATAACTGTTATCATATCATACCTATTATAATATCCAAAATAGGCAACTAAACTAACATCCACATATAAATAATTACATACATACCAAATCTAATTACTCATACTTTGGATTACAGTACCATGGAGCAATTAGACAAAATTTTTTTTTTTTTTGAACAAAAGATTAATCCATAATATTTACATAGATGTATCAAATGTCCACAGCGAAAAGAAAGATGAGCCTGTGGAACTCGGACCTCACCGTCACTTGAAAAGATTTATAACTATGGGGGTGAGTACAAAATACTCAGTGAGTAATTATATACAAAAATGCATGAGAATTATATACCATTTGGGCTGAACCGAAACCTGAAAAGGTTAGTAGCAATATAGCCAAAGATAGAACCAATAGTGCTGAAAATATATGGTACAAGTAATGAACTATAAGTAAGGCATATGAAATGTTCAAAATATGGTGAAAGGTAATAACATGTAGTATGAGTCACATTACATATGCTACAACAGGTAAATAGGGCCAATATGTCCAATATGCACAATTGTGCTAACCAATGAATAAATGGCGCAATAGCGCGAAACCAATAGTTACGTAAGAGTGATCGACTCTTACGACTAGAGAATATAACTCCCCTCTCTAGCAAGGGTCAAATAGATACTAGTGTGCATACAGTCGACGAATAATCCAGCTACCCCGTCGTAGTAGTCCTGTTATGTTATCATATGCAAAAGTCTCATATAATGGATATAGGACCATAAATATAGCTCAATTTCACATATAACAACTCATTTTCATATCACATGTATCAAATAGGCATACTGGCCAAAGTTAAAAAACGAGCCCGCTGGGACCCAGTTTCGCTGACGCAACTGGCACGTCAAATTACGAGTCCGTTTTAGGATTTTTGAGGAGTTTCTAGTTCTCTATATTAGGAACACATTTAGATGGGATATTTGGTATCAATTTGAAGCTTAGGGATAGGGGAAAGGATTGGTCCAAGTATCGGATTAAAACACTTTCTAGGCTTTGAGTTATAACGGTAGGAAGTTTTAGACAGTTTAGGTCAGTTCGGCGGGTCATTTTAAGTGCCAATTTGACTTTTCAAATAAAACTAGGGTTTTTAAGAATCCAATTAACTCAAATGCATATGTTATGCCATATGATGTATAAATGCAATAATTGTATATAAAAACTTACTTTCAAAATGTAGCTAAGGCACAAAGCCCCAAACTAGCCCGTCGACCCCCTAATAGTTGCGGCGATTGCCCGACTTGTCCCTTCCTCGAGAGGCTCACCTATAATTATATATATTTACTCTCCGTAAGGATTCATTCATCACAAATACACACAATACACATCAAATTCACATATATTCATAACCAATGGTCACATTTCCCATCAAATGACAATTTTGCCCTTTTTGCTCATATATAGGCCATTTGGCCAAAGCCAATCTTTGGCTACCGATATTTAAACCTCAAATTTCTTGTACAATACATAAATTCATACACATATTAACATATTAAAATAAGTTTGGGCTTACGTTCAAACCTAGGTTTCATGCCAAAGTGTTTTGAACTTTATAGGTCATAAAGACCTAAACACATTTCAAACTCATAACAAACATACCAATCTCTCCCTATATGTTACAAATACCTATCAATTAACCATATCACATACACCTATCATATTGCACACACATATTAACTCATAAACCCCAAATTTTTGCTCAATACCATTCGGCCCAAAAGGGCTTAATCACCAAAGCTTCATTTTCCTAATTCAACTTCACAATTCCACAATTAAGCACACCAATTAAACAATTCTAAGCTTAATTACACAAATTCAAACCAATTTCCCCACGCTTGCCCTAATTAGGTTCAATTTTGGGGGTTTTTCCCAAATCAACAATTAATTTTTCAATTAGACCTATAATTAACTAATTCAAGTCACCAATTACACACCTAAACAACCAATTTCACTAAAACTAAACAAATTACCACTTTTCCCCAATTGTAGCATTCAGTCAAGGGGGGCTTTTCTTCCCCCTCATAATTTCTTTCAATTTAAAGTTCTAAAGGTCAATTCACTATGCCAATTAAAGGTTTAAACATTCAATTGCAGAATTCTTGAAGAAATTCCACATTAAAACCCTAATCCCCAATTTGGTTCATGGTCCATTCCAAAAATTGAAATCCAACTCATGTTTAATCATTCAATTCACATCAATTTAATCCATTAAGCATTATTTATACAATCAATTATTCAATTTAAAGCACCAAAAGCATTTTTCCCAATTTTTCCCCAAATGAATTCGGTCACCAAAGAAATTGCACAACAAAGGTTTAATTTCTCTATTTAACCATCCAAATCAACATTTAAACATCAAACAAACATTAAACATCCAGAATTTTGATCTTACTTTTGGATTTTCTTGAAATGGCCGAACCTTAATCCTCTTAATCCCTCCAACAAAATGAACTTTGAACTATAGTTTAAGAAATGGAAGATAATTGATGGAGATTCCCTTTCTAACTTAAGAAAAATTCCCCAAACCTTGCTTGAACTACAATGGCCGAACCAACTCAATGAAGAAGAAGAAGTTCTCTTCTTTTTCTTTGGTGAACACGGTTTTGGATGGAGAAAAACAAAATGCAGAATTATTTTGGTTAATTTAATAGTTAGTGGAGCTTTGCAATCCAATCCCATGCAACCCATCTCATAAAGTATACTTTAAGTCCTACACAGGCATCCTTAGCATTAGAAAGTACCAATACCTTGATTCATTGAATCAAGATGAGTAAAAAGTGTCACTTACTCCTCCCTCCTACTCTTTTACTCCAATTGGGTCCTTATAAATTTCCAATTAAATCCCTACTTTTTATTTCCTATTGCAATTAAGTCCTATTATTTTTGTAACCCAATTTGGCTATTTTATTTTATT
>CANXYC010412432.1:0-15983 GCA_948193065.1 Aleurites moluccanus
TATATATATATATATAATTTGATATTTATTATTTATATGCTCAAAATAAATATAATCTATATATGATTAAAATTAAATAATTATTTTAAATATAAATATGATAATATTAATCTAATTAGCATTAATTTATGCAAATATAGAATTTAATTAACATGAAAATTACTAAAATTATAATATAAATTTTAATTAACATGAATTTAATTATTATTAATTTAATTACTAGAATTTTAACATATATAAATTATATAGAAATTTCTCGTCATATATAACATATATAAATTATTATTATACTTGAATATTGAAATAATAGATACTACTAATTTTTACATGTGACTTCCATACATACATAATTGTTATTAATTTATTATACTTAAAAATTAAAATAGTAGATACTATAAATTTTTAGTACGTTGCTTCCATGCATGCAATAATTATTATCATAGTTAAAAATTAAAAAGGTTGATTATTATTTCTACCTTAAAATGATTAAATATATTAAATTTCTCTAATTTTTAAAAAATATATTAACAAATTTCCCGTTATATTAATATATATTTTCATATAATTTTATCGTTAATCAACTCTAAAATAATTAATAAAAACTGTAAAAAAGATAAAAATGTCCTTATTCTTTATTTTTAATTAATTACATTTTATTTTTATTTTAAAAAATATTTTTTAAGGTTAAAAAATTTATCTTTATATTTTTTGACAAATTTGAAAATAAAAATATTTTTTATTTTTATTTTTTATTTTTTATTTTAAAAAATAATTTAAGAAGAAATTAAATTATTTCTTCTTAAAATTTTTTAATACAAATAAAAAATTCATTTTCATATTTTTGACAAATTTGAAAATAAAAAGTAAAAATATTTTTTGTAAAATATTTTTATTTTTTATTTTTAAAAAATAAAATAAAAAATATTTTTATTTATTTATTTTCAGAGTTATCAAAAAATATAAAAATATTTTTTTTAACCCTAATTTTTTTTTTAAAAAAAAATAGGATGTAATTAATTAAAAATAAATAGTAAAAATATTTTTATATTTTTATTGTTCTTATTAACTATTTTAGAGTTGACTAACAACAAAATTAGATAAAAAATCTATAGTATATTGTGACATTTATCACAGAAGAGTTAATATATTTTTATGAGGTTATGAGAGAGTTAATATATTGAGTCATTTTATAGGGAGAAATCGTAATTAATCTAAATTAAAATAATAGATACTATTAATTTTTACAAGTGGCTTTCATGCTTACATAATAATAATTATTATTATATTATAAAAATTGAAATTAAAAAACAAATTATAATAATCTTTATTTTATTAATTTATTATGTGGTATATACTAAAAATAAGGTTGTAAAGAATAAAAGTGGAAACTATCCAATCACCTTGAAAGATGAAAATTCCAAAAACAATCAAGAGGGATGAAATGATTGAAACATAAATTTAAAAACTAATCATAAATTAAAATTTTTTAATAAAATAATTTTTACAGAGGAAGTAAATATTCAATGTATAAAAATCAATTCAATTTTTAATATATATATATATGAATGATCAAAATATATATACAAAATAACCATAAAATAATAGTGTATAATGAATGTAAGAAAAAGAGAATTAAACACAAAATTTATAGTAGTTCGACTAACTCTTTATCTACATCTACTCCTCAAGATCACACTTAGATATTTCACTAATTTTGATCCTTTTTAAAGATGTAAGATTAAACTTTAAGTATTTTGACTCATACTAAATCTTACAATATGTTTTTACAATTAAAACTCACACACAACTCCAAAGAATTACAAAGAGATGAGAAAGAATTAACCCGGATAAAAAGTAAAATAAATTATTAAATTTTAGTATTTTCTCATTTTGATCATTAAAGAAAAAATCATTTCAAATCAATTACTAACTTTTGTAAAAAATTTCTTTCAGTGGTCACTCGTTGAAATCTTATAACAAGAAGCTGACATGACACGTTATGTCAGCGTTGGAGTCCAATCTTATGCCACATAAATGTCACGTGTATGTTACATAAATATCACGTCATTTGTGTTGATAAGTCAGTATGCCATGTAAACCTATAACGTTTGAAGTCACTGAATTTTAGTGAATTTTTATTTTGATCACTAAAAAAAAGCTCATTTTTAGATCAATTACTAAAGTTTTAATTTTTTTCATTTATAAGTCATTCGTTGAATTTTGAAATAAAAAAATTGACGTGATATGTCATGTTATCACCTGAGAATGAAAAAATTATCATGTTGATATCATACGAAATGTCACATAATCACAAATGTCATGTCAGATATATTATTTAACTTATAAAATAAAAAATTAAATAAACTAATTTAATATTTATATAATATATTAAATAATTTTTGATAATCACTAAAATATAAATAAATTCATAATTTAACAGATACATTTTTATTAATACCCAAACCCTTAACTCAAAATTCAGCAATACCTAGAAATCAAAATCCTTACTTTCTTTGAATAACAGTGTTCTCCCGTTTGGTGAAAGAATCAATCAAAAGCTCTAACCTGAATAATAATTCAACCCATGACTTGATAAAAAAAGAAGCCGAGTAAACCAACAACGATGTTTAACAATGGGATAATACCAATTGTGAGGTTGGATTTTTGAGTAATGTATTAATTAAATTTTGGAAAGAGAAGATGAAGTGAGGAGAGAAAAAAACAAAAAAGAGAAGTAGAGAGATTTTTATAACGATTTGGGTTTGTGTATTTGTTCATAAATAAGCAGAAGAAGTGAAGTGAGGAGAAGAAGAAAATGAATAGTATATTTATTTTTTCGATTTATTTAGTGACTTTTGATTATATTTTAGTAATTATAAAAAATTATTTAATATATTGCATAAATATAAAATTAATTATTTAATTTTTATTTTATAAGTTAAACTATGCATGTTTACATGGTATTAAAATTTATGTGACATTCACGTGGTATTAAAGTTTATGTGGCATTCACGTAGCATCAGCGTGACACTTACTCATCCTTAAACGATCACATGACATGCCACCTCAGTTTTCCGACTTCAAAATCAAATGAGTGACCTATAAATAAAAAATTAGAACTTTAACGATTGATCAGAAAATAAATTGTTCTTTAGTGATCAAAATAAAAAATCCACTAAAGTTTAGTGACTTCAAGTGTTATATATTTACAAGGCATGTTGACTCATCAGCACGAATAACGTGGAATGAGATTGGATTTCAGCGCTGATGTGATGTATCATGTCAGCTTCTCAGTGTAAGATTAAAACGAGTGATTATCGAAAGAAAATCTTTACAAAGGTTAGTGACTGATCTAAAACGATTTTTTTTAGTGACCAAAATGAAAAAATGGCTAAAGTTTAGTGATTTATTTTGCTTTTTACCCGAATTAACTCTTTAATTTTAACCCAACTTTATGAAATTAATTTCACTTCAACAACCTTGAAGATTGACAATTAATTCTTTTTACAAATTGAAAACTCAAAAGTAAGTTCAAGAACATTTAAATGCTCAATGATATGAATTAATACAAGAATAGAGGTTGTTCCATACCTATTAATTTCATACCAACTAATATTAATAGTTTTAGCCAAATAGAGCCGTTTGAATACATTAAATGTGCATTTAATGCAAAATCTCATACTTCCAAAGGCTATTTTTTGTCAGATTTTGAATTGTAGGTGCGACTACAAAGGAAGTAGCGGGCGCTGCTTATCCTAGGATTAAGAAGTTCACGGCTGCGACTTGCTTGTAGCGGCTGTAAATTTCAGAGGTACCGAACATTACTTAACATATAGTTGCTGCGACTTATCGTCCAAATTCTCTAAAAGCCTATTGTCTTTCAGAGCTCCATCCATAGCAAGCGCTACTCCTCTGTTCCCTTGGACACTTGAGCTTCTGGACCTTCTGAATTTCATAATCGCGACAGTGACATGTTTGTAGCGACTGCTACTTAACTTCACCACATATGTAGTGGCAGGAACAAAAAGTAGTAATAGAGTCCCATTTCTCAGACTTGAGCTATTGGACCTTATGGACTTCTTAGTAGCGGTTGCGACTGCTTTATAGCGGACGCTACTTAACATATAATGGGGGCTACTTAATATGTAGGGGGGTTACTCTTTCAGTATCTCAGATTTTTGCCTGTTATGTACATTAGTAACGGACGCTACATACTAGATTTTTGTAATTTTAAAAAGTATTCCTTGTACATAAAAAAAAAAAAAAAATTAATTATTTAATTAGTTATTTATACCTATCAAAATGAGTATGTTAAAATACTAAAGGTCTAACAAAAAGATAAGATTCTAAGATATTCAATTGCTTACAACTCAAATTTTCAAGTTTCAATCTCATATTTTGTTTTTGAATACACTTATTCTTAAGTTTAGATTCTTTGTATTCAAAGTTATAAAAGCTATTAATTTAATTTCATATTTTATAATAGCTTTGTATTATGCGTCCTTGAGTGACTTAAAACTTAAAACCTCATTTGTACTCTTTTGAGTGAGGGCAAAATCTTTGAGAACTAAGGTAAAATCCTAATTAAACTAGTGTAAGGGTTAAATCTTGAAGAATTAAGACAAAATTTCGATTTAATTATTGTAAATGTTGGGCACAATTTAGGAGAACTAATGGAAGCTCAAGTTGTGAACTTAGAAGAATTGACATAGGATAAGAGTTTGCTTTGAACCATTATAAAAGGGCTAAGAATTCTCAATTTAATCTCTTGTTTTTAAATTGCTATTAAATATATTTAGGGTATTAGCATTTACATTGTTTATTGCATTAAAAATTTAATTTCTTATTTACCCCTCTAGAAATTGCCATATAGAGCAATATTATTTATTATTTCTAAAGAATTATCAATAAATATAGGGATATTTAATATAAGTTCTTTATATTTCGCCATATTTTATTAAAAAATTCATGTGTTTTTAAAATTATATTATAAAGTCCATACAAATTGGTTATATTAAAATTTGAGGTCTTTATGTTAAAATTTCCTTAAATTTATATAAAAAGTCCATAATACCCTTTTTTTATTTTAATTTTCATTTAAATACCATTAATTTTAATCACACAAAAATCAAAACCACACCACCACCACCACCACTACCACCACCACCACCGAATTTAATAATACATAATATAAATTAATTAAACCCTTTCTTGAGCATAAACCTCCATATCTCCAATTGACCTGGAAAGGCATAAACCTCCTAGCCAACAACGGAGTGGGCCAATATGTAAAACTTGAGCATAAAACTAAGCCAAGCTGATATTGTTGAAAAAGATGTTTGCTTATTTTAACACCAATCAGTGAGACTTCAATGCTTGCTTATCAGAAATTTGTGAGAGATATTAAGGCACCTCACCTCAGCACCACCAACAATGCTTAGCCTTCCAACTTGTGCTTGGTTTTTATGCTCTTATTCATCACATTTGATAAAATTTAATTGTTTTCTAGGTTTTGAATTGAAAAAGTAGAGATTTGAATTGGGAGATGGTTCATAGATGGCAAAAATTTTATGAATTTTGAATTTTCTAAGTACATGGGAGAACCTTTGATTTCAATGACAGTGGTGTTTGATTGCAAGAAGAAGATGAACATAAGAGAAGGCACATTGAGAGTTTTATGGTGAAATATGACGTTACTGTCTTAAAAAAAGTGAAATAATTAATAAATTATCACTTAAGATTTCTGGCCAGATGAAAGTTTAAAAAAAAATTAAAAAGATTTTTGTTGAACAAAAATAATTATTTAGAAGTTTTTGCGCTATAAAATGAAATTTACATATTACTGAATTAAAAGTTAAATTTAAGGACAACAATTATTTTTTAACCATCAAATAATTCAAAATCACTAATTTTATAGTTTTTATTTACTATAATATTGTATTATCATGATAAATAATTTTAATTGGAACTCCACGGAAAATATGCTCCAACAGATTATAAATATATATATATATATGCCATAAATCAAAATTTTATTTTATAAAAAAAAGATAATTTTTAAACAAACTCTATTATAAAAATATTGAGATTAAATATATTGCCATATTTATAGTTAGCTGAGAAGATTTTTTAATTATTTATTTTGTTAAATAAAAAATAAAATAAAAGAAAAGAGAAAGAAAAAATATTTTTTATAAATCATGTGCGAAATCAAATTTAATTTAATTGTTAAGTCCATTTTTAGTTTTGACATTATCTACTCTTTCAAAAAAATTTTATTAAAAAAAATTAAAATTTATTAATTATAAAAATTAAATTCAATTAAATAGTGGGGCCCAAGTTGTGGCTCCGATTTTATCCTCCGGTTCCTGTAGAGGAGCCTTACAAACCTTTTCACATCTTTCCCCTCTGTCAGCTCATCCATTAAAACAAAAGAAAAAAAAAACAAATATTTTATTTTATCAGTCTCTCTATTAAAGACATACTTACTTCCCCCTCACCTGTAAACTCTCTCCTTCTCCTCTCTGTGTAAAGTTAATCACATTTGGATTCCAAATGCCACTGCTTTCAACCATATCAGGTCTGTTTTTCTTCTTTTCTTTCTTTTTCTCTGCATTTTACTTTTAAAACCAAACCCCTTACATAAGAAGCTCAAGGGATCTGTGTACAAAAAATAAATGCAGTACCCTCCAAACTTTTCAAAATTTCATTTTTATTTAAATATTTTCTTTTAGAGTAGAATGATGTGATTAATTTTGAATTGATTTAAACATCAAATTTAATCTCAATTTTGGATTTAAAATACTCAATTTTCATGCTCATATAACTACTTACTGTTCTTAAGATTAATGAGTGTGGGAAATTTACTGTTCTGTATTTTCAGAGGAGAAGCAAGATGATGAGAACTTACTAAATTGATAAATTGAAGTTGCTTTTTCTGTGTTTGGTGATTAGATTTTGAATAACCTTTTATTTGGCATAACTAAAAAAAATTAAAATCTATGTACTATTAAAATTCACATTTTACCACAATCTTTATTTTAAGTGTTTTTTATCTCACATATTAGAGATAAAATTTTTAAAAAAATAAAATTTATAAATCATTTTTTTATTTCATGCTGCTAAAATTCATAAATTTAATTTTTTTATCAAATAAATAAAATTATTTAAATTCATAAAAAAAATTTAAAATTTTAATTTATTTTAATAAATTCTATAAATTTCAAAATTTTTGAATAATAAACCTTTGACCACAAATCCTTAATAAGAGCTTTTATAATCATTAATCTTTGCTCATAAAGTTGTCATCTATTATATTCAAAAGCTTTTTTTTCCCTTTTTTGTTTTTTTTTTTTTAACTCCTTTTTAAAATTAATTACTGTACTGTAATTGGCCTTTTTCTTCTAAAAAAAAAAAAAAAACCTTTGTAATTGTTACTTTCTGCAACCTGGCAGTATTTCATTGGCTTTCTTGCTTCTGTTCTCTGTGTCCTATGCAAGTACGGAATGGGAAATATGAGTAGTTTCTATCAGCTAATTTATGACTCGTTTGGAATCGAGCAATAGGTTTCTATCTCCCTATTATTATTACTTTTCTGTTAAAACATTTTTTTTAGATCAATTTTTCTATTTAAAAGTCCATTTATGGATTTTCTGAACGTTATTACCATATATTTACGATTTAATTTCATATCTCAAATTTTCAGAAATTTAGAGTTTAATTTATTCACATTAAAATAATTCAAATTTAAATTTTAATTAGAATTAATTTCTTTTTTTTTTTTATATAAAAATAGTAAACTCCTAATAAAGCATTATGAATAATCTATATGAATTTATTTTACTATAAAAAATCTATAGGTAACAATATTTTTCTTTTTTTATCTTAATTTTAAGAGAAATTATTACAAATAGAGTGATTTTATTTTTATATAAGTAATAAGAGTATATTTTTATTTGATTTAATAATTTTTAAATTTTAAAAATATTTATTAGTAATCCATTTTATAGAGAAATTTATTAGGCATCTTTAGTACTAGATGAGGTGTTAATGCTTATATCCTTAGAGTGCTACAAGTGAAATTAAAAAAATAAATAAATAATGATTATATCATACAATAAAATAATTTATTGGGTGATAATTGATGTAGGGCATGGTTGGCAGCTTTTGAAATGTTGAATATTCAATCATCTTGAGCATTGCCAAAAGTAAACAAGAAAAGTTATTGTTCATTAATACCAAAATGATGATGATGAGAAGAAGGCTGGCTTGCTGCACTTGGGACAGAGAAATTAGCCTCGACTTTGATGAGCAAGAAAGTAAGAATTATTATCTGCACAATAATAGTAATTATTATTAGGGAAACTAAAAGCTCAATCCACATTTTTTTTAGAGAGCTCAATCCACATGTTAAAAAAAAAGTGATGATAAAAAAAAAAATTTAATTATAAATATATATTTTTTTAGGTAATATATATATATATATATATATAATGTTAAAAAGAAAGATGATGGATAACACCAATTAATTACTATCACAATAATGAAGTGATGTTAGATACTGGCGTAGGCAATAATTCACTCGCTATGATTGCTCTTAGTAATTAATCAATTATCATGTGATTGGTAGAATTTTAGCATTGATAGCCAATATTTTTGGTATGATTCACTTATTTATTTATTTTTTATAGAGATATAATTAAGAGAATGAAGAAGACAACATAGTCAAAATAGGAACTCTTCTAATGTGTCATTAGAGTATTACGACATTGTTTTTGTGATGCGTAATTCGCCCACATGGAGTTCTTAACCACTTGAAAATTAAATATTATAGGATCGAGTTTATATAAAATTAAAAAAAAGAAATGGGACCCACAACATGGCAGACCGTAGGTACTCTGTTATGGGTCCTACCAGTTTCCATAGTGTGATGGGCATTTGCCTGTTATAGTGTGAGCAGAACATTAATGGCGCATAAGAAGAGGAGTAATGTCCGTCTGTCCCATTGAGCTAGCAGACTCATAGTATACAATTTCAAAAATTGAATACTTATTTATTTATTTTTATTATTAATATTAGCTTAGGGAGACTTTTATTTTTATTTTTACTCCAAAAACGAGGCAAGTATCATATTATAGGTAGGAAAGTTCAGAGTTTGAAAATGTACAAATATATAGACCAACATGAAACTCACATGGAGGTCAATATGATGAATAGTCAGTAGTATTAAGTGAGGGAATGAGATAGATGACCCATTCCATTTAGTCGAATATCCAGTAATTTGAAATTTCAAGTTTTGTGTTTAACCTTGTCTAGGATGCCAAATTAGGCAGCAGAATATTGTTTTCATAATAACGAAAGGTGATGGTGAGGTATCCATTGGCATGTGAATGCCAATATTGTTTTATTTATTTTATCTTATCATTACAATGCAGGTACAAAACTAGACTTTAAAATTTAAGAGGTTAAAAATAGTTCTAAAAAAAAAAAAAATTCAAGTTTATAAGATTAATGTAAAAAATTTTAAAATTTTTAATATTATTATTATATTGTAAAATATTTATTTATTTATAAATATAATAATATATTGCTAGCAAATAAAATTTTAAAAAATTTAGGATAATATATATATATATATATATATATATTAAGAAAAAAAATTATGGAATATATATTGAATAACAAAATTTTAAAAATTTGTAGAGACTAAAATGTATATATTTTAAAAATATATAGTCTAAAATGAAAATTTTAAAATATGGAGGACCAATGTAATATATTTTTAAAAATATATTAAAAACATATAGGTATAAAAATTAATTTTGAAAAGTTAGGGAGGGGGCATACACAAACCCCACCTAGAACTGCCCTTGTTACAATGCATTATACTTTTTAAATGTGTCAATTTTTGTAGATAGGAAAATTGTTAGATTGGATTAGTAGAGTATTTTGACTCATATATTGTTGATCTCACATATAAATTTTACAAGAGGAAAATTTTTAATTATTCTTTCTTGTACACAATTAAATTTGTATTCCCACTTCAGCTAAAGACGATATTTATGTCTTTTTAGTTATCTATCGGTATAATAGCCATCCCATCTAGCAGTCCACTATATGTGGTCTACACTCTACAGTATGACAGATCACTATCATGAGCTTGCCATTTTCTCTCTGGTAAGGCAAAGCTTTAGATCTACCTTTTGTGTCTCATTCAAATGAGTTTCTAAGAAATTTTTCTCTTTTCCTGTGGCACATTCAATATGATAACATAGGAAGCTTCTCTTTTCTATCTGTATCCTTCCCAGTTAAATTTGCAAATTAAATAATATGATAAAATAATATTTCTAATTGAGAATCAAAACATATGTATATAATTGGACGAGATCAGATGCCATTTAAATTTTTTAATATATATCATGTGGTTGGTTGCTTAAGATCTTGTATCACAGTGACAAATTTAGAGCTGAAATCCTTGACTTTTGAAGTTTGAGGATGCCAAGAAAAAAAAAAATTTGGTATAGCAAGTAACTTGTAATAGTAGTATGCATTTTGCATGTGCATTCATGTATTTTCTACAATAAGGACAAGTTTTGACAGATCACTTTTCACACATGAATCATGAGTGAGAATGAATCTTTTGGGGGTAATGAATGAAAATGAATGTAACTGATTACAAATAAAAATGGTGGAATCAGAAGTACAAGAATTTCATGTGTAATTTCCGTCTGGGGGATGTATTTTTTGTTCATTCCTTAAATCTCTTTGCCTTGCTCTAGTCCCTCCATCTTAGGCCTCTGCATGGACCAAAAGAAGGGAACCTCTATTCCTGCATCCTTGATACAAAAGTTTTTTTCTGGAATTTCATAGATGAACTATCTTATACACATCTTGCCATTTTGCCAATTGCATTGCTTAACAAATTTAAATTAAATAATAGATTCCAATATTAGAAGAAATGTTCAGGATGAGGCTTACACATCCGTGATTTATCAGTTGCTATATTGTTTTTATCTCATACATATATATAATTATCCATCTCAGGAATAATGACTTATAATGGCCTTGAGAATTGCATTCTAAACAATCAATCATATGAAAATGAAAGTGGGACAAGCCAAGGAGATGGATGTATGAGTGACTCGTTGGATGATGATGACTTAAGCTGTTCTTCTAGCAAAGATGCTTTTGGATCATTCTCTTCTAAATGTTTGACAACAAAGAGGGATGAACAGAGTTCAGATGATTGGGAGCTCTCAGAAAGCCCTCAACATTTTTATGTCAAAGCAAAACCAGCATACACCATTCAATTTTCAGATGTTGAGACAATGAAAGAAAAATTTGCAAAGCTGTTATTAGGTGAAGATATAACAGGAGGGCGTATGGGCCTCACTACTGCATTAGCATTATCCAATGCTATATCAAATCTTGCAGGTACAGTTTCTATTGATAATTCAAAAATTACTACAGAAGCTATTTTTGTTTTTCTTTTGTTTGCTTTTAGCAGTGTGTGCATGTGTATTTTCATTTAAAGATTTCATGCAGAATATTTTATTTCTTAGTTAGTAGTTTTATGTTGATTCAATATTTAAGCATGTCATCTGGTTTTATAGAATTGTGCATACAAATGGGAGATTGACAGAGTCTTGCTTCATAAAATATGTGAAAACTGAATTCCTGCCAGTTTCATTCGTTCAGCAAGTAACTAATAAATCAATGTGCAAATTTGAATTTATTCAACTCATTACCTATTTTATCCATTTTAGCAATGATCACACATCCATTTTAGCTTCCTCATGTTTGTAATACTATCTTCGATATATATTATCCTTTTATTGTCCAATACTTGCTACCGTATAACATAACGGGTGGAATAGCTGTATGATAGAATTTTCCTTTCAATTTATTGGAAATCTTGCTGTCACATAGGACTCTCTTTACAAGTTTCAATTTCAACCATCTAACTTTTATATTATGACTAATATCCTCCTCACAACCTTCAAAGTAGAGTTTATAGCCAAGTTTTTCCTCTTCTAGTTTGGTATTAATTTCAAGTTCATTTTTCTTTTATTCATTAGTTCTTAAGAAGCTTAAAATGGTGTTGTAGCTTCGGTTTTTGGGGAATTATGGAAATTGGAGCCGTTGCCTGAAGAAAGCAAAAACAAATGGCGAAGAGAAATGGATTGGTTGCTCTCACCTACAAACCATATGGTTGAATTAGTTCCTACAAAGCAAAATGGTGCCAATGGGCGGAGCATGGAGGTATTCTTTGTTTTACATTTTTACTAGACTAAGAAGAAGAATAGGAAACAATTTGCTTTTTATAATTTTGTGAGATTTAGAGTTGATATTGGTATTGAAGCAGATAATGACTCCAAAAGCTCGTGCAGACATCCATGTGAATCTTCCAGCACTTCAGAAGTTGGACTCCATGCTTATTGTAGGTGATCTCTTCATTTCTATACATATTTTAGATTTCTACGTTAATTGTTGCATTATTCATATTCCTTTAATTATTTTACAGGAGACACTGGATTCAATGGTGAACACTGAGTTTTGGTACACAGAAGTAGGCAGCAGAGCAGAAGGAAGGACTAAAAGTGCAAAGCAAAGCAAGAGGTGGTGGCTTCCATTGCCCCAAGTACCCACAACAGGGCTTTCTGACCCGGAAAGAAAGAAATTGGTCTATCAGAGCAAGGTGGTGTATCAAGTGTTCAAGGCTGCCAAATCTATTAATGAAAATGTATTGCTCGAAATGCCTGTTCCA
Source organism: Aleurites moluccanus (assembly GCA_948193065.1). Lineage (NCBI taxonomy): Eukaryota > Viridiplantae > Streptophyta > Magnoliopsida > Malpighiales > Euphorbiaceae > Aleurites > Aleurites moluccanus. The sequence continues at coordinate 12,767 of CANXYC010412432.1, forward strand.
GCCATTATCAGGGATGCGCTACCCAAAGTAAGCATGCCCTCTTCTAAAACAATCTCAATAACATATATTTTTTTTTTGCCTTATCACAACATTTGTCCATATTTACAGTCTGGAAAGGCAAACCTTGGCGAGGAACTATACAAGATTTTGACTGCAGATTCAAGGACAGCTGAGGAAATGCTTAATTCTCTTAATTTAAAATCTGAACACATTGCAGTTGAGGTCATTAACAAGTTGGAAGCTGCCATATTTGCATGGAAAGAGAAGATTACTGCACAAGTTAGTGATAAATCTCCTGTTCGAACATCATGGTCCTTTGTTAAGGACCCAATTTCAGAGTTTGACAAGACAGAGTCACTGTTAGACAGAGCAGAAGCCCTTCTACAGCAAGTTAAAGCCAGATCTCTCAACCTGCCTCCAACATTTCTTGAAGCTACAAAAATCCAGTATGGCAAGGTTGAGTATTCATAAATTTATTTGACTGTTATATTAACTTTGTATACCTTAGTTAAATATAGAAATATTAATAATGGTTGTTAATTTCCTTAGGATGTTGGCCATTCAATTTTGGAAGCATATTCCCGGGTTCTCGAAAATTTGGCTTTCAGCATATTGTGTAGGATAGGGGACATTTTGCAAGAAGATGCTTCAAGCAATCCAAATTCTCCTGTGGCAAACTGTTGTTTTTCTGTACTAAATGGATCAGGAATTCTGGAAACTCCAGTTCATGTCCTTGATGCTCGACACATATTCGTCGATCAAATAAGCAAGGTGGATGGAAAATATCGTGAATCTGATGCTAGTTATAATTCTGATATGGGATTTTCTTATAGTGAAACCAACTCAAGCTCAGTAACAGCAAAACCAAGTAGAAGTCGAGTATGGTGCATTGGCAGAGAAGCTTGTATAGGTGTGTCTCCTAATAATTCACCACGATAAACAGCTCTTTATAAATGAAATATCTCTTTTACTCTTAAAAAAGAGGTTTTACATTGGTGTTTATCTAGTTGATATTACCAGTTTACTATATGTTTAATGAGATGAATTTGGATTCCCTCTTTGAAGAGTGTTGTAGTTTTGGTTATAGCAGCTTTCAATGAATGTACATTTCTTGCCAAAATTACAGTAAGGCATAACAGCCATTATTTTTAACAACTTGGATATCAAATTATTAGATCTCTATACAAACTGATACACCAAGTGTATAACTAGCTTAGGTAGTTATTGCTACAAACAACGAAGAGGTTGTAAGCAAATACCATTATGATCCGTTTCAATAACAATGATTTGAATTTAAAATTTAGATTTGAATAATTAAAATTGAGTAAATTTAAATTTAATTTAAATATTTAGGAAAATCTATCATGTTAAAAATTTAATATTTTAAATACTCTGTTTCACCTAGTTATTTTAAATTTTTTATTTCCTAAGTCTATTTTACTCCTTATTATTATTTTTAAATCACTTTTCACATTATCAAATAAATAATTTATTTATTTTTATTATTATAAGCAGATATTATACTGAGCCTTCTGTTTGGTATTATACTAAATTTATTATTTATATATAATTAAAAAAAAATCAATCATATTAAAATTAGAGATTCAAGAAAATATTTCAATTTATAATTTAATTTTAAAATTTAGTTTGACATTATAATTTCAAAAATTGATTTTAAATAACAGATAAGAAATAATTTTTTTGGGGTGTATGGGAAATAGTTATTACTATTTTATTGTTATGAATTTTATTTAAAATTTTTTTTTAAGTCCATAAAATCAAGTGATAAATAATTATTATTTGTTAATTAATAAAAATATTTTTTTCTGTTATTTTGAGAATAAAATTATTTTTTAATAATAATAATAAATTGAGTTTTAAAATATCTCAACATATCAACGAAGCAAGGAAGTTACTAAAAAATTTATACATAATATGAAAAAAGTAGCTTTACACATTATAACTTCACACAATTAACTAAATATTGTGTGTAATATCAAACTCAAAACAAAAAGTAATCAAAGATCATGTATAATATTAAGCTAAAAAATAAATAAATTTATGTATAACATAAAAAATATAAATTGTATATAATAATATAATTATTATCTAGTTTTAAATTATTATATTTTTCAAACTTCATTTTAAATTCAAATTTATACTTAAATAACCATTCAAACAATAAATTTCAAATTCCTTATACTTTCCTAACAAGATATTTATAAATTTATTAATTTTAAATTATAGAATTAAAATATAAAATATAAAATTTAAATGTCAAATCCAAATCCAAGCATATCAATACACGTATATTGAATTAAGAGAATTAATGATTTTTATAAATTTTCTAAAGTGAATGACTTTTATAGAATTTTATGAATTTTTAATGACTTTTGTATAGTTTTATGGATGTTTAATGACTTTTGTAAAATTCATGAATTTATAAAATGATTTTAGCATATTTTTATTTTATAGATATAAATAGATTTTTATAGACTTTTGTTAATTTGTAATAGTTACTTTGATATTTACAGAAAATAAAAATTTCTTATTTGGGTTTATATTTATGGTAGATTGTTACTCCTAATAACACTATTTAAAAAAAAAAATAATATTGTTAATGTAAGTGTGAGGGGTGTATTCAATCTAGATTTTTAAAGACTTTTATGAATTAAAAAAATCAAGATGTATTCAATTCAAACTTTTAAAAATTATGTGAAAGTAAGTTGATATTCAATCAAGACTTTTAAATTTCTCTAAAAAAGTCGGTGGAAATCAATAAGTATTTAATAAAAAATTTTATAGAGTTTTTCAAAGTCTATCAGTATTCAAAAAGTTATTGATTTTTAAAGAAATAGACTTTTAAAAACTTTAGATGACTATTCATGTGTTAGTATTAACAAAATATCTCCAAAATTCTCTTTCATTTCTTCTCAAGATTTTGAAAGTCTTTGGATGTCTTTTATTTTTTTATATGCTGACAGGAGAAATAATCAAACCAAACTAAACCAAACCAAACAGAAGGACTATTGCCAATAATGAATTCATTTTTTCAAAATCATTCATTTGAATATATATATATATATATATATATATATATATATATAGACAATACACTTATACTTACATTGACAATATATATATATAAATATATATATATATATATATATATATATATATATATATATATATATATATATATATATATATATATATA
>CANXYC010412448.1:0-18589 GCA_948193065.1 Aleurites moluccanus
GTAACACATTTGGCAAAACAAGTTCATGTTATTATAAGTGGACAAAAGTTTACTATTGATAAGGTCCTGACATTCCCTGAACTTGATGCAGATATCATTTTAGGAAATGCTTTCCTAAAAGGGCAAAAAGAAAACAGACCATTGGTGCAGGATGACAATTACATCTCAATTGGGGGTGTAAAAATCACATCTCTGTCAAACCCTAAAAACAAATTAAAATTTGGTTTTTATCCAGTTAAAATATCAGAGTTGTGTGGATCTATACCATGTGAACAAGCATTCAGAGTGCGAGCCCAGCGTGGTGAAACTTGGCTAGATTGTCTATTTGATCAAGAATAAAAAAAAAATTGTGTTTTAAAACACAAGGTGTGATAGAAAAACCTATTACACATCCACGGCTGAAAGGAACAAAATGGGACAGGTTTCTTATAAAATTAGCTGATAATTATAATGAAAACCCGCTAAAGTTATGGGTACTAAATGACATTACTGCTAAATTAGAACTAAAAGATCCCAGCACTATCATCAAAACTAGAAACATAACATATACTAATGAGATGATAGAGGAATTTGACAAACAGATTCCTGAACTGCTCGAAAAAGGTTTGACTAGGGATAGTAATAGTCCGCATTCTAGTCCAGCCTTTATGGTAATAAACCATACAGAGCAGGTGCGAGGAAAAGCACGAATGGTTATAGACTATCGTCAGGTAAACAAAGCAACCAAGGATAATAGATATAAAATCCCTATAGTAGGTGATGTCATAGATAGGGTAAGTCTTAAACAACCTTCTATCTTTTCTAAATTTGATCTAAAAAGTGGTTATTGGCAGGTAAAGATGGAAGAAGAATATGTAGCCCGAATAGCCTTCAATGTACCTCAAGGGATGTATGAATGGTTAGTAATGCCATTCGGCCGGAAAAAAATTCTCCAAGCGTGTTTCAATGCAAAATGGACAATGCATTTAAGGCATTGAAAAAAGTTTGTGTGGTCTATATAGACGATGTGTTAGTTTTTAGTAATAATGAAAAAGAACACATGAGTCATCTTGAACAAGAGACTGATATCTTCAAACATGAAGGTCTGATTCTATCTGAAAGAAAGATAGAATGGTTTAAGGAAAATATAAATTTTTTAGGAATAAAAATTAAAAAAGGAAAAATTAGGCTACAAAGCCACATTTCTGAAAAACTTATTAACTTTCCTGACGAGCTAGAAGATAGGAAGCAAGTACAAAGATTTTGTGGGCTTGCTAACTATGCTAGAAAATTCGTGAAAAACTTATCCAAAGACTTAGGAAGAATATCAAAGAAAATATCTGATAAAGTTCATTGGTTTTGGGATAATGAGGACACTCAGGCTGTCATTCAGATAAAAAATAAAATGAAAAATTTACCGTAGCTTAATTTACCATCAGATATAGATGAGTTAGTCCTAGAGGCAGATGCTTCAGAAAAATCCTGGGGAGCAGTATTAAAAATCAAAGGTAGGAAACTGAAAAAAATCTATAAGTATTAGTCTGAAACCTTTAAAGTATCTGAAATTAATTATCCAATTCATAAAAAGGAAGTCTTAGTGGTTAAAAATGGTATAAAAGCCTTTTACATCTTCTTGGCTCCTAAAAGGTTCATAATTAGAACAGATTCAACCTATGTAAAAGGATTCATGAATCTGAATCTTAAAGAGGCTAGGCAAATTAGACTTTTAAGATTGCAAGAATGATTTAGCTATTACAGGTTTGATATTGAATATATTCCTTCTGATAAAAATGTAATAGTAAATTTACAGATGGACCCTGCTGCTAAAAATAAGTTATGTTGGATCTGTAAAAGGGAGGGTCACACTCGAAAATAATGCACGAAGAAAGTTGAAAAGGGGAAAAAAAGATTCCAAGAGTGATAGCTCTGGTTCTTCACGAACGAAAACAAAAACTGTACCATCAAAAGATGTTATGTGCTGGATATGTAAATCTGAAGGTCATATCTCTGCAGAATGTTATAAGAAGAAGCCAGCAAGTTCAAAAGAACTGGTTAGCCCAAAAAGGGTTAACGAAAAAGCCCAAGGAGAAATCCTTGGTCCAGAAGAACAAAGAGAAAAATCCTTTGGCGCCAAAAATGTAAGTCCCTAAAGATTTTTACGAAAGAACAGCCAAAAAATTGGGCCTTACTCCCGAACAAGTAAAAAGATTCAGATAAGAACTTCACCAAAAAGATGAAGGTGAATTGGCCGCTAGGGGAAGGCCGCAATGCCCAACTCCTTCACAGAAGGGTAACCATGATGGATCAAAGAAGGTTGGTGGAAATTCCGATGAACCTTCAGTGGTTCCAAACCAAAAGGACAGTGGAAGTGCCAAGGAATCTAGAGTTCTAAACCAAGAGGCTTCTGAAAGTGCCAGTGAATCTTTATCGATTCCAAATCAATAGACTAAGGAAAGTGCTGGTGAACAGTTACAAGTTCCAAATCAAACTCCTTTACAGGAGGAGAGTTGTAAAAACTCTGGTGATTTGTCAGATCACAAACACAAGGTTAGTAAAAAAGCCAGTAAATCTTCACAGATTCCAAACCAAACTCGTAAAGAGGATAAAGCTAAAAAAGGTTTTGAGGATGAAAATCCTGATTGTGATGATTTAAATTGAGATATTGTTTTTACTAAATTCAAAAAACAAGAAGTCTAACAATCTCCTAAAGTAGTCACAATGAAAGAATCAGAAAATGAGTCTGATGATATTCATGAAGAATTCATGAAAACTATGAGGGTAGATAATCCTGAGGTTTCAAACACCTGTAAGGATGAAAATGCCTGGTACTTCATTAAGTATGACAATGGTCTTTCAAAAGACGGATCTATGTTGTGTTCTGGATTGCATGGAGGATTAGCCAAACGAAACTTCAAGCAACTACAAGACTTTGCAGATGAAGTTGTTTCATATATTTTATATTTAGAAAAATAACTTGAAATCAGTAAAAAGGATGAAGAAGATTTCCTTCAGTTAGTAATGGAAAGGGATAGACTTCTTGATGAAATGAGTTCATACATTCCGTCAAAAGTGGCCTATACTAGAAAAATTAAGAATCTGGACTCAATAGATCATTCCCTCAAAGAATGTTCTATGCTACATCCATTGGCAAGGATATGGAGGTCTAACTCTGAGAATTCCCTCAGAAATGGCGAAAGATAGTCTCCGCTATACAGATGCAGGACTGACAGAAATTATCTAAATCAATAGAAACGATAAAGATCTGTGTAAATCACTTCCAAATATTGTGCAGGAATCCTTAGAGTTCTTGAGTTCAGACTCAAGAATAATTACCAGTTATATTATTAGCACAATTATAGATTGTGGTGAGGATGGATGGAACGGTTCGTTATCCTTATCAGATTTGGGATCTTCATCCTGTTATGGCTAAAGAATTTGTTGAGCTACAGAAGGTTAATAATCAGAACTTAAATTTTTATTTTACCATGTATAAAGAAAACAAAATTATTACCCAAGCTGTGAGAATTGAAAATTTCAAAGCTAGCTTGGAGAAGGCCATCTATGCAAGTAATTATGTCCTTCTCGGATATGGTAAAATATTTGTTACAATCTGGTCCTAGTATACTCCCATTACAAGAGTATTGTCCATGATTAAGGGACGAGAAGAAGCACAAAAATTATTTCTGAGACTAGTGGATTTAGATCCAAGTCTGGATTTCCATCCTGAAACCATGAAGGTCTGGAAGAAGGTTGCTCAGTTCAGAGAGCAACGTGTTGCAGAGAAAATGAATATGGGATATGCAGAGCTAAGAGAAAGCATGGATGCCCCAGTCAGCAACTTACAGATGGAGTGACAAAAAACGTCATCCATGACGTCAGCTTCAGCGTGATAATTGAGGAATTATTTTTCAGAAGTTGCTGCAAATATTAAAGCACTGTCTACCAGAGTAGCTTTAAAATTTGTGGTTTCCACGAAAAGAATGTATCCCCAGATAAGGACCGACTTCTTAGTTGTAAAATTAAAGCAGTATTTGTCTTTATTTAATTATTGTAATGAATATAGCTGGAAAACAGAACTAGAGGTACCAACTGTCCATTTTATTTTGAAATATTGTAAAGCTGGCATAATATTCCAGCTACCCATCTTAATTATTGTACTATTTCTCTTTTGAGCTGGCAAACATTAATACAGATACCAGTTTCATTTGTAAAAAGTCTATATATACCTCTTCAGCTTATTGAAGAAGGAAGTGAAATAAAATACAGAGTTTCTTTAAAAGAACAATCTTTGTTAAGTCTTTATCTGTGTGATTATTTTGCTTCTATATACCTTTCATCCTTCAAAACAGTCTGATATCCAGGAGTGTTGCAGTAAGACCTCACAAAAAGGCAGTAAGTCATATCCTCCATATCTCTTTGAAGATATTGCTGGTGACGAGCTTGGAAGGAAGGCTAAAGCTATTGCGGAAGCTTAGTGGACCCAATCTACAAAGATATGTATTTTATAAATGTTTTAATTTTATAATTAAACGTTTATGTCTTCCACCCGATCTGCTAATAATAATTGGCTTAGAGGTCTAGCTTTAACTCAGACTAGGAGAGAAGAGTTGAGTGCCAGTCTTAGACTGCAAGATCTTTTCTTTGCTTTATATGAACAAAGAATAAGAGAGTTGCCTGTTGTTGTAGAAAGGATTGAAAGACTTGAAAAGTTTAATAAAAGAGATTTTGAACTTAAAAATTTTCCAGACCAATAACTTGAGTTTAATCATTTCCATTATTTAGAAAGGCTTGGTGCTTTTGCACGATTATTGGATGACCAATAATTCTTCGGGTTGCTCTTATCCTGATTGTCATCATCTAAATCATGGTGTAGGCAATGATCCAGTAATAGGATTATTAAATTCTATTATAAATCGTTTAGACTCTCTAAATAATTTCATAGATAAATTGTTCAAAAATTTAGAAGAGTTGACTCTTAGACAGAGTGAATTTGAGGAATTTTTCCTTGAGAATAAAGGTCTTTAGGACTTGTTACTAGCTCTCGTTATCACAACGAGTATACAAAGCTAAAAGAAATCAGAAATAAAAGAAAAACCCTTTAAAGATCTGTAGGAGTAACTCTTTGTAATTCCGCCTCTTAACAGAGTAATTAAAGGGAGGGCATATTCACTTGAATTGTATCAGAGCCTAAAAAGAGGGGTTTTAGATTTCTTTGAAAGAAAAAGAGGACTTTTGGGGGTCAAAATAGAAATAACCTTAATTTGGAGTGGATAAGAACTGCCAGTGAAATTATGTTAAAAGTTTAAGAATTTTTGTGTTACATTTTAAAGTTTAAGGATAATAATGTGTACGAACTATAAGTTAGAGTAGCATGAGTGAAATAAACTCTAGAAATATGCTATGTGGGGTGTACCTCTATAAATACCAAAGGGGACAAAAAAACAAAAAAAAAAAAAAAAGGAAAGTGATTTTTTATTTTATATTGGTCACATAAAATCCAAAACTGACACCATAAAATATGTGTATATAAAATGACTATTAATGAATAATTATTACCACTGTTTAAAAATTCAAATAAAAAAAATTAATTTAAATAAAATTAATTTATTTGGAAAGAGATAATTTATAAAATTTAATTTTTTAGCATAAAAATGATTGCAAATTAAATATAAATCATATTATTTCATAAAAATTTAATTTAATTAGAATATATATATATATAGTTTCAATATTATTAATCATTACCAAAAATATTAGGAAAGAAAATAAAATAAATTATATTTATTATCGATGTACATATTGTTTGGAATAATTATTGTAAAATAATTTAATTCAACTTTATTTTATATGGTAGATATATAATGAGTAAAGGTTTATTAAAATAATAATTATTAAAATATGAATGAGTATAGAATATAAAATTATTATTATTAATATCATATTATTACATGTGAATGCAATCTTCTAAAGGAGTACCTTGTCGTTTTTACTTGTCAAAATAAATTTCAAAGTTATTAATTATAAGTTATTTTTTAATATAAAAAATTTACTTTTTTTTTTCTTTTTTGGTATATAATTTTAAAAAATAATTGAATATTTATAACAATACATTAAAAGTTATAAAATAATTAAATTATATAATTAATTTTTTTAAAAAAATTATAATTTATAAATACACTATTAATACCATAATATAATAAAAAAGAAAATATATACACATCCACACACAATGTAAACTACTGACATTATAATTGGAGTGGAAGTAAACATTCCAAAAAGCAACACTAAGTTATTAGTAGTTTACTAAAATCTTTTATATATCATTTACATAAAAAATGAGATATTATATATAAAGAGTACCATATTCCCTTCCACTTAGAATTTATGATATTTTTATCAGATTTATATATTATTTAGATTTAACCTACCAATAAATATTTTTTCCTTTTCAGCCGATGATAAAACTTTAATATCATTTATAACGATTCAAACTCGTGTGAACTATTTATCTAATAATTAAAATAGGGTTAAATCTAACTATATGACTTAATAGTTAACTCCAACTTATTAGTAGTAATTTGCTAAAATTCTTTATATATTATTTAAATAAGGAGACATTACATATAAAGGTGTTTACATTTTTTCCCTACTTAAATTTCTAATGTTTTCATCAAGTTATACATATAACTCAAATCTAGACTATAGATAGATGCTTTTTCATTTTTAGTTGGTGATTAGACTAAACAATTAGGATGGAGATAAACCTAATCACATGATTCAAAAATCAACTCCTAAGTATTAATAGTTATTTACTGAAATTTTTTATACCATTTAAAAAGTTTTTTTTCGATATAAGAAAGAAACATCATCTATAAAAGTATCATATATAAATAATTAAATAAAAAAAAAATGTATAAGTGAGATGAAATTTTTAAGTATAATATATGAGTAATATTATTATTTCATTAAATAAAAAAAAAATATGATAGAATTTATATAGAATTTTTGGACTGCATTTAATAACTCTCTAAAAAAAAAACTTTTGATATCACATTTTATATTTAACCAATATTCTCAGTAATATCAAATAGGATTACAACCAATATTCACTATTTTCTTAGCCCATGTCTGAACGTATTAAAAAGCTTTCTGTACTCTTCCATTCAGTCCAAGAAGCGTGTCACATTGTATTCTAGCAATCTATCCCATACTTTACAAGTTACTATATATATATATATATATATATATATATATAGTTTTATTGTTATTATTTTTTTATTTTTATAATAATTTTACAATTATTTTTTTTGTACTTTGCATTACATGACTTATTTATATTTTTTTATAAATATGTTATTTCCTATAATTCAAATAATATATTATAAAAGGTCAAAAGATATTGAGAATTTTTTTAAATACATTTAATAATTAAATAAATTTTAATTGAATAATCACATTTTATAAATAATTACTAAGTTAAGATTAATTAAATCAAGTTTAAAAATTGATCAGACATACTAATATTTGAATAGATATTTTTTATTAAAATTAATTATTAATTTAGATATATTTATAATTAATTATATGATTAATTATTATTTTTCCTGTAAAATGATCCAATACACTAAGTCTCCTGACTTTTTAAAAATACACTAACTTCTCCCTGACAAATGTCCTGCTATTCTAATACACACTTTCATTTAATTTTGCCATTAGTCAACTCTAAAATAGTTAATAAGGGCTGTAAAAAGATAGAAATACTCTTATTATTTATTTTTAATTAATTACATTCTATTTTTTGCTTTAAAAATATTTGTTAGTGTTAAAAAAATTATTTTCATATTTTTTGATAAATTTAAAAATAAAAATAAACAAAAATATTTTTAAAAAAATTTTATTTTTTATTTTTATAAAATAATTTAAGAAAATATTAAATTATTTCTTCTTAAATTTTCAAATACAAATAAAAATTCATTTTCATATTTTTGATAAATTTAAAAATAAAAAGTAAAAATATTTTTTTAAAAAAATATTTTTAATTTTTAATTTGTTATTTTTTATTTTCAATTTTTTTATTTTTTAAAAAATATATTTATTTATTTTATTTTCAAAATTATCAAAAAATATAAAAATAAAATTTTAACCCTAATTTTTTTTTAAAAGTAAAAAATATGATGTAATTAATTAAAAATAAATGATAAGGGTATTTATATCTTTTTACTGTCATTGTTGATCATTTTAGAGTTGACTAATAGTAAAATTAAACAGAATGATCTAGTAGTATATTGTGATATTCATCAGGAGAGAGTTAATATATTTTTGAAAGGTTAAGGGAAAGTTAATATATTATATCATTTTATAAAGAGAAATCATAATTAATTTTTAATTATATAAAAAAGAGGGACAATTTTGTTAATAATATCAAACTTTAAGATTAAATAGTAATTCATATATAGATTCTGTATTCACCTTTTTCTTGCCAGTGTATGAACATATTAAAAATAAAAGCATTTTTCTTTAGCTTTCACATTCTCACAAAACAAATAGTCAATTGACATTAATGAAAATGTTATATTTGAAATAACTAATCCATAAATGGAAAAATGCCAATCAAGCCTAATTCAAATAACTAAGACTAAGAGGGTGATTCAATTTAGAGTTTTAAAAAATTTTATGAATTTAAAAAATCTGATTTATTCGATCTAAATTTTTAAATTTTTTATAAAACTCTTGATTGGATACCTCTTGATTTTTATAAATTTATTTAAAATTTTTAAAGTTTTGATTCAACTAAGATTTTTAAATACTTTAAAAATATCTATAGAACTCAAGAGGTGTTCAATCAAAACTTTTATAGAATTTTTAAAACTTTACTGATATTCAGAAAGACATTGACTTTTAAATAAATAGACTTTTAAGAATTTTGAATGATTTTTTATATATTAGTACTAATAAAATCTCTCCAAAATTATCTTTCACTTCTTTTAAAAATTTTGAAAGATTTTGGATGATTTTTATTTTTTATATGCTGACTGTAGAAATAACCAAATTAAACCAAAGAATTATTGTAAATAATGAATTATTTTTCAAAATCATTCGTTTGAAAATATATATAGGCAGTATAATATTTTAAATATGTTTGATTTATTTTTATTGTTATATTATTCCATAACGCTCTTTTTTATTAAATATTATGATTAATAACTTAAATTTCTATATTAGCATATATATAAATAAAAATATTGACGGGGAGACCAATATAAAAATTAATTATAATTATTATTATTATTTGTATAAAAATATAATAATTTTATATTTATATTTATATACTTTTATTTGAAACAATATTTATATATTTTTTTTCAAGTATAAAAAAATAAAAAAAAATATTTTTTAATAATACGCTACATGAAATACGAGTTTTATTAACTATTATATATTAAAACTGAAATATAAAGAAAATTTTAAAAACTTCTCTATACTTACTATTTGATTTATTTTTTATTATAATTTTTTAAAATTTTTACATAATTTTAAGTATTTAAAAAAATAATTAAAACTAAATATTTAGTAATTTATAAAGTATTTAGTGAAACAATATTTATATATTATTTTTTAAGTATAAAAAAATAAAAAATATTTTTTAATAATACGCTGCATAAAATACGAGTTTTGCTAACTATTATATATTAAAACTGAAATATAAAGAAAATTTTAAAATCCTCACTATGCTTACTATTTGATTTATTTTTTTATTATAAGTTTTTGAAATTTTTACATAATTTTAAGTATTTAAAAAATAATTAAAAATAAATATTTAATAATTAATAAGGTATTTAATATTAGAGTTTAAGCTTTTTATTAATTTTTATTTAATAATCTTATTTGAACAAAATGGATGAAAAATAAAAAATAAAGTTAATATATATATATATATAAATAAGATAGTATAATACTTTTAATATATTATAATATAATTATTTTGATTATATTCTTTATAATTTTTTATTTTTTTATTAAATATATTATAATTGATAATTTGAATTTTTATATTAATATATAAAGTTAAAAATAAACATATTGAAGCGAGAACAAATAATAATAATAATAATAATAAAATATATAATAACTTTATATTAATATATTTTTTTGTTTAGAATAATATTTATATATTTTTACCTTTTTATAAGGCATGAAAATTAATAAAAAAATATTTTTAATAATAAGTTATGCAAAATACATTTTTACGAACAAGTATATATAGCTGGAGCATATATAGAGAAAGTTGAAACTCTCCATATACTCATTATTTATTTATTTTTTATAAATTATGAAAAATTTAATATATTTTCAATATTTAAAAATATTAAAAATAAATATTAATTAATTAATAAAATATTTAATATGAAAACTTAAGATTTTTTATTTTATTTTTTTATGTAAGATTAATTAATTTTATATTGACAATATTATTTTTTTTTATTTTTTTTTAAAATATTTTTGTTAGGAGTAACAATCTAATATTAATATAAGCCCAAATAATAAATTTTCATTTTCTGCAAATATTAAAATAACTATTATAAATCAATTAAAATCTATAAAAATTTATTTATGTCTACAAAATAAAAATCTGCAAAAATCATTCATAAAGTTATAAATTTTGCAAAAATCAATAAAAATCAATAAAATTATACAAAAGTCTTTTATTTAAAAAAAAAATTACAAAAATTATTAATTATCTTGATTCAAAACACCCTTAAAATTTTGTGATAAAATGGGTTCGAGTTTATTTTCTGTCGGATTTGAATTTGTTTATATTTATTTGCTGCCCATTTTATATGAATAGATTTAAAATTTGAGATTTGAGAATTTTTTAAATTTTTAAAAATTGATTAAATTTTGATTTTCTTTAAAATTAATTGAATTCTAAATCAAACTTGAGCTAAAATTATTAAAACACACACACGCATATATATATATATATATATATATATATATATATATATACACAGCACACATAAATCCATGAACAATGTTGTAAATTAAATTATCTAAATATTTTAGTAGTTATTTTATACTTAGTTCCACTGGATTGTTCCCAGTTATCCTCATAAAATAATTGTGTATATAATGCCCCCTTAATGAATTTATATGTATATACACACATTATTTGATATCAACTTGACAGCGTGTATATAGAATTATTTGATATCATCTTGATGACGTGTATACAATGATCAAATTAGAGTATAAGACATGACGTGAATTCAATGTATTTCCAAATTACACTAAAGCAAGCTCTTTTTTGTTGTCTATATAAAGATGTGAGGGCTAAAGTTAGAATCCAAGAAGAAAGTGAAAAAAAGGATCTCCAAATAAAACTTGCCAAGTAAAATAATGTCAGCACTAGAAACAATCCAAAAATAAGGCAACAGAGAATACGGTGGGACAATTGGAGGAGGTGCTATAGGTGGTATGACAACCGAAGGAAGTGCGACTGGTGGTGGTATAATTGGAGGAGGTGCCATAGGTAATGGAGCCATTAGAGGTGTTGCCATAGATGGAGGTGCTACTGAAGGTTGTGCCAAATATAAAGGTGGTACATTTGATGGGGCCACTAGAGGTGGTGCTACGGGTGGAGGGGCTACTAGAGGTAGTGCCACTAATGGAGGTGTTACAAGCGGTGAAGCCAATGGTGGTGGGGCGATCGGAGGTGCTGCCACAGGTGAAGGTGCTACTGGAGGAGATGCTGCAGGTAGTAGGGCTACCGGAGGTGGTGCCACTGGTGGTGGGGCAACCATAGGTGGTGCTACTGATAGAGGTGCTACTGGAGGAGGTGCTACAGGCGGTGGAGCTATTGGAGGTGGTGCTTTAGGTGGAGGTGCCACGAGAGGTGGTGCCACAGGTGGAGATGCAACTGGAGGAGGTGCTATAGGTGGAGGTGCTACCGGGGCGGGTCATATTGCTCTCTCTCCATTCGTGTTTGTGTCTGATGCTTTATTAGTGCCCTCATTGTCCAGTCGACTACTCTCTATTGGACAACTCATTGAGCAATTAAATTGTTGTGTGCTCATGTATTCATTTTTTTTTGCTTATTTCAGGATATTCTTATGAAGAAAATTATTGGACGTGGTGCTAAGATGGATGTGTTGTATTATATTGATGAATTCAAAGGAAGCCGGGCAAACCACACTCAAGGTCAGTCTAATAATAAATAAACCGAGTTATGGCTATGGCATCTCCACATGGGCTTTTAGATATTTGAAGTATTTATTTCCAGATTTATTTAGGGATTATCAGATAATGTATTTCAGTGTGAGACATGTATTTTGGCAAAGAGCCACAAAACTTATTTTCCAATAAAATAAGTTTGAATAACAACATGACACTATTTTCACTTATATATTTTGATGTTTGGGGTGCATCACCCATTACAACTATATCTAGATTTCGTGGGTTTGTCACATTTGTCGATGATTGCATAAGAATGACCTGGTTATACTTAATGAAGCATAATGATGAGGTCAAGGAAATATTCAAAGTATTTCATCTCATGATTAATAATCAATTTGGTGCTCAAATTCATGTCCTTCACAATGACAATGGTGGTGAGTTCATTGATCGTCAACTCTCTGCCTATTTTCAAGAACATGGAATGATTCATGAGACTTTATGCACCTAGACCCCTCAACAAAATGGTGCTGCAGAATGAAAGAACTGCCAAATTCTCGAAACAGCTAGGGCACTCTTGGTGGGTGGGCATATCTTGGCTCATTTTTGGGATACCTCAGTTGTTACTATTGCGCATCTCATGAATCACATGCCTTCTCGTGTGCTATAATTTCAAACTCCTCTGCAAGCTCTTTCTACACATATCTCTCTTCCATCTGTCTTGATATTGCCACTCAAAGTATATGGGTGTGTCACATATGTCCATGTCCACAAAAACCAACGAACTAAGTTGGAACCGTGTGGAATTACATGTGTATTTATTAGTTATGGAACTCACCAGAAAGGATATCAGTATTACAATCCACCTATCAAGAAAACTTATGTCACTATGGATGTGACTTTTGTTGAATTTGAGCTTTTTTTTCCTGCTCCCCAATGTCCCGTTCAGGGGGAGAAACTTAGTGAAACGACACATTGGTGGGAAAGTAACATGATGGCAGAGGCTAGAGATGCAATCGACCCACTGCAACAACCATATTTGAGTGTGCTAGTTGTGCCTTTAGCAGTGTCGCAACCTCCAGATGCACTCACAGAAGATGGAATGAAGACAGGATGTGAATTGGAGGTGCAAACAATAGGCTGCATTTAGGTGGTTTATGAAGAACAACCCTCCATTCCTCCAATTAATCCCTCTTCAGTACCCGACCATGCTCCTGAAGATACTTTTGAGGCAAGTTCCCCAACCACATGTAGTTCTCCAATTAAAAATAAGATGGATACTGGTTATAAGTTGCCTGACAGGCATAATCAAGGCAAGGCTCCAAATCAGTATTCACTAGATGCTGAGGATCGAAGGTCAAAATATCCAATTGCTAAATATGTTTCTACAAAGAACTTGTCATAGGACTTGAAGGTGTTTATGTCCAATGTCTCAGCCATATTTATTAAAGGTGCAAGGCGCACTTAGGCGCAAAGGGGTCCTGGAGCCTAGGCGCAAGGCGCTAGGCACAGGCGCGCGCTTGAGCGACATGAGGAGCAATATAAATAAAAAAATATTTTCAAAAAATATTTTAATTATTCATACTTATAAAATAAAATACTTAAACATTATAATACCAATAACATAAAAAAAAAAGTCATAAAGCATAAAAAATTTAGCAATACTCTTAATTTTGAAGTCCAAAAATATCACACTCCGACACCACCGGTACGATGGTCCTAGGGCAAGGGTAGGCATAAGGCCACCATAAACCCATAGAACCCTGAACTAAACTTGTCTCAATCATAATAACATACATTCTATCCAAAACAATCATTAAATTTCATAAATTATCATTTATAATATAATATCTCTTCTTGTTCCTTACCGATTAAAAGATGAATCTAACATC
Organism: Aleurites moluccanus; assembly: GCA_948193065.1. Lineage (NCBI taxonomy): Eukaryota > Viridiplantae > Streptophyta > Magnoliopsida > Malpighiales > Euphorbiaceae > Aleurites > Aleurites moluccanus. Next base: position 14,043 of record CANXYC010412448.1, read on the forward strand.
AATATGGAACAAGTGAGAGTTTACAAATAACATCCATGGATACAAAATCAAACATCTCCTCTCTAACTATGAAGCTCTAGAAGAATGTACTTCCACAGGCATGATTATATATATACATATAACAAAATAATATCTAAAATAATTACTTCCAAGCTTCTTGGGAAGAATAAGTCAAAAAGCTCTATCCTCTGGATTAGCTCTCTCTCGAGCTACACTAGTACCTGAAACCACAGAAAAGGGATGAGCCTTCAACTCAATAAGATATGAACAACATTAATCAAGAATCTGAATATCAAATCATGAACATGAATACATATACAAATATATATTTTGGGCAAAGAAAGAATCTTGGCTTTTTACTTGGAAGAAACATGAGTGCTTATAATAATTAGCACTATTAATCATATCACAAATCAAATCATGGTTCTCATTTAGAACATAAAATGCCCACAAAGGATAGCATTATCAAATCTCACATGATAGAACTGTTCTTATAGCATAACATACGTATCAGTAGCCTTGCTACCTTAACGTGGCACATATGCTTGCACCGGCATACGTCTAGAGCTCATGGCCCCCTCTAGGTGAAACACTGATAAAAACCCTATCAGCTGGGCTCCCATTGTGCACATGGACTAATGAATTTACTCTCATTGGGAGAAGCGTTCTACACTTATGTATATCAAAGGGTTATCATAATAAGATAGTCTCAAAAATTCCGATTTGTTCAAGAGACCATTTATCATGCATATCAAAGACTTGTTCATGATCTTGGTCCAAGAAATATAACCAAGTCACTCTTATACATTAAGTGTTTACATGAAAGAGGTTATCAACAAGAATTCATATCATAAAGAACATATATGAGTATTTAATAATTCATCTCATAAGGAGAATCATATACATTTATGTAATTCATAACTTATCTCTCAGCAAAACCTTTCAACAATAAAGCTCAACACTTGATCAATTGAAAATCCTCATCAATTCCTTGAATTGTCCAAGCCTAAACAAAATTTCCAAATTCTACAAATTAGGGTTTCCTCAATAATGATACATAATATAGTTCCTTATAATTTTAACCATCTTATAGTCTCTATTATAGTTTCCTAACATCAATTTAATTCATCTCTTAAAGAAAATATGAATAGTAAGAACATAATTACTATTCTCGTCACAATTCATCAAAAATTCATAAATTCTGATACCTACCATATTACTCATAATTAATAGCCTTAAATGTTCATAATAGATTCTATATAACTCATAAATAATTATTCTAACTACCAAAAATACTAATCTAAACCTTATTTTCCCAAACTGAGCTCTTGAAGGATCTGGCTTGAAAATGGTGATTAAACCTTTGAGTGAGGTAATTTAATGATTTAATATATTATTTTCAAGTATTAATGCATTAGAAGACAAATGGAACTGATTGGAGAGAGATAAGAGAAGAAATGAAGAAGAAAGAAAGAAAATAAGAGAAATTATCGTGAAAAGAATGGCTACTGCTTCTCCATTAAATAAGCTACTGCCTCGCTCATTCTCCACTTCGCCAAATGCCACCTCGGCAATTGCCACTTCGCTGAATCCCGCTTTGCCAAATGCCACCTCGGCAATTGCCTCTTCACTGAATTCTGCTTTGCCAAATGCCACCTCGGCAATTGCCACTTCGCTGAATTCTGCTTCGCCAAATGCCACTTCACAGAATTCTGCTTCGCCAATCCCACTTTGCAGAATTCCACCTTGCCAATCCCATTTCACAGAATTCCACTTCACCAGCTCGATCAGCTTCTAACTACCTCGAAATCGAGGAGCCATCTCGCACTATATATTTCTACAAAGCTGGAAAATCTTCCTCGCCAACACGCACTAAACCCAGCTCGCAATTGAGCTATAAACATCCAAACTCCTCCATTCCTTTTGTCACTTAAAAATAGACACTCAGGGTCCAACATATCCAAAATTCATATTAGAAGGAAATCTACACAATTTATGATGAAATTTCAAATTTTCACCCTGACTTTACTCAGTCTCCATATTCTCAGAATAAACAAACAGACTCAGACTTAAAGATAAAACATATATCTATAATTCTTATACTTTACACTTTTCTAAATTATTCCTTTAAGATCATGAAAACTTATTCACAATAATCCTTCTAAACACAGATTCTGAAATTCTTAAAATTATAATCTATTCACAATCATCATAGCAAACAGAAATAAATAATAAAATAAAAATAACAGGTATTACATATAAATTCTGAAAACATATGATTCTTGAAGGGATATTGTCAGGCAGTTTCTTGCCACGTATAGTGCTTTAAACCATAATTTAATAGCACATTTAATGGTCTCTCCTAGAAAATATAACGATGCCTTTTAGGGATTTAAGACCACAATTTAAGGGTGATTACTAAGGCTTTTTGAAATTTAAATAGCCCTCCATTCAATTCCCAATTTATTTCCTTTGCTTGCTTTTCACCATTTGTTGCTCTCAAATTTCTCTACTATTTTCTTCACCCCGATAGTTTAAAATCATAGACTTGGGGAATATCCGAATCAAAATCCAACCAATAAAGATAGATACCAAAGGTTAGTAGGGAGGTCGATTTATTTGTCACACATTTGCCCATATATAACATATTTTATGAGTGTTGTGAGTTAGTTTATGCATGCCCCAAGTGAGGATCATATGAATAATGTGACTCGAATTCTACAATAGTTGAAGCCATCTCCTAGAAAAGGAATCTTCTTTACAAATAACGATTATCTTAAGGTGGAAGGATATGCAGATGCAGATTAGGCAGACAGTGTCTCTAATAGAAGGTCAACATCCGAATATTTTATGTTTGTAAGAGGGAACTTGGTTACATAGACGAGCAAGAAGCAGAAAGTAGTAGCCTTGTCTAGTGTTGAGGCAAAATTCAAAGGGATGGAAAAAGAATTGTATGAGCTACTATGGCTCAAAAAGTTGATGACGAAACTTGGTTTTCTACCAAATTTTGAAATGAGATTGTTCTGTGATAACAAAGCAGCAATTGATATTTCCCACAATCCTGTATAACATGATAGAACCAAGCACATTGAGGTTGACAAACATTTTATGAAGGAGAACTTGGACACTAAGGTGGTTCAGTTTCCCTTTGTCAGATTTGAAGATCAGTTGATGGATATACTTACTAAGGCAGTGTCTAGTAGAGCCTTTCACAACTCACTTGTTAAGTTAGGTATCAAAGACATCTTTTCACCCACTTAAGAGGGGGTGTTAGCATGAATTGTAAATTGATGTATGTAAGGCTAAATTAAAGGGTTTTTTTTTATATTATGTCCAAAATAGGAGTTACCTTAATAGGATACCTTCTTTGTATATATGTTTGTTGATGTACAGAAAAGATATAGAGACAATTTTCCCATTTTCTATCCTTATTTACGTTATTAACTATTAAATATAGATAATTAAACAAATGTCAAATTAAAATCATAATCTATTGAGAATTCAATGTAATTCAACTGATAAAATATAATGATCCAAAGATCTTCAAAGAAATTTTATGAATCTCTTTTTGTTAGGCATGTGCCTGAGATAACTCTTTGGACTGTAAGATAAACAATCAGCATCACAATGCCAAGCCTGGACTTGGCAAGGCCTCTTTGATATCTAAGTCAATTGCTTGATCTCTTAGGAATCTCAAGAAAAAATATGATCAACCTTGAGAGAAAGTGTTCTTTTTGTGTGAGAGAGAGCTTATTTGCATGAGTCTCTGATTTTTCCTTTTATCTTGACTCAATTAGGCCAGCGGATGGGAATAAGTAGATAGGAGGCAACCTCTTAATAGCTGAGAAGAGAGGTGTCTTAATTGATGAGACAAGTGGCCCTTCTTGTGATAGTCTTATGATACCATGCATTTACTTGTGTAGGGGTGAAGTCTTTAGCGTGTCGTGTTAGCTGTCTTATTTTGATATAAGTCACCTTTCTCTAGGGCAAACATCTCATTAGAACTCCTCATCAGGGGAGAGTCTAGTAAGCTTCCCGTATTTAACGCCTGGATGATCTCTGCGAGACTTGACCTTTGCAAGTTGTTCAATGTGTTGCTAGTGTGAGGTAATGGATTAGGCTTAGACCCTCTATCAAGTAGCTGGAACTCGAACTTGATTTTAAAGGTGTTTTATGTGAATATTGTCTCTTATCATCGATTTTAGGGTATTGTCCTCGAACTATGGCCTCTTTTGAAATACCCATATTTTTAAAATATTTTTTAAAATAATTGTCACACCCCAACTACCGTGGTGCATTGGTCCTAGGCTAAGGGTAGGCTTAAGGACACCATAAACTCGTAAAACTCACATATCATGAATCTCATACACAATTATATCAATTATAAACATCATATAATATCATAAAATGAGCATTTCTATAAATTTAATTAAACATCAATCATATCTTTACCATTATCATTTCATAGCTTTCTCTTGTTCCTTACTGATCAAAAGATGCATCTCACATCACTAAGGAACAAGAGTACCCAAAGGTAACAATTCATA
>CANXYC010412454.1:0-22619 GCA_948193065.1 Aleurites moluccanus
AAATGTGATATCCATTCATCTATCCCACTACTCATAAGATAAATGTAGATGTATATTCATCTATCCCACTACTCATAAGTTTTTATAATTAAATTTAATTTTATTGCACCATTTATGTTGCAATTTATGTTGTAATTTATAGTTGATTTTTATATATTGTAACATATGATAAAGATAAACTTTATAAATAGGAGTTCATATTACTTTTTTAATACACACCAAGAAAATAATATAATACTCTCTCTTCTACATTCTTATTCTTGTTCTTATTCTTATTTTAATTATCATTGTTTTCTTTATTTTCATAACACGTTATCAGCACGAATATCTTCAATATAAGTTCTTCTACTATTAATATTTTAATTTAACATCTCTTATTTATTTATGTCAACATCTTAATGAATTATATATGATTTACTTTTTTATTTACATTATTTAATTTCATATTCATATTTGCTATTAGAATTAATATTTTTCTATATTTTAATCAAATCTATATGATTTATTAAAAATAATCAAGAAGTATATGTATTGTGAAATAATATATTAAAAGCTAAGCACTTAAAATGATATGTTAATATTTTTCATATATCGAATATGCTCCTGCAGTAGCAATATCAATAAAAATATTATAAAAATATTATGAATTAATTTCATACATTATGGTTCAATCTCATTCCTTGAAGTGAATGTAGTGATATTTAACTGAATAAAATAACAATTTGTTAATGAAAAATTCATGAAATATATTCTAGTAATTTTATCTCATTCTCTGAAGTGAATGTAGTAATATATAACAATAATACTATGAAATTTAAAAGTAAACACATAATAATTATTCTTTTCATAAGAATAAAGAAATATCATAAAAATATTTATCACCACCAGAAGTGGGATAAAATTATACAGAAATAAGAATAGAAAAGGTGGACAAAATTTTTTAAAGTAAATATTATTGATATGATATGAAGGAAAATTGGTCATATATTTATTGTATTATAAAATATTTTATTGATATTTATCAAGTATCGCAAAAAGAGAGAAAAATATGAAGATAAATTTTGTCTCTAATAATGATGATTTGAACTATGATTATATATATATTTCTCACATTGATATGACAAATATGTTTTTGAAAATATTAAAAAGGAGAATTGATTTCTATATATATTGTAAATTGTGCGATAACTGGTACAATTTAAAAAATGTCAAATATTTTTCTTATTTGAAAATGGGTGAGACAATTATTTATGATAAAATAAAAAATAATTGAGAACTCCAGAAGAGCCAATATATTATCACAAGAGAAACAAAATTTACTATACAAAATACATTATTTTCTCCAAAATCTCATAGAAATGTGTTAAATTTTAAAGATATTCACAGTAATGGATATCATATTGAGACAGTAAATAAGATGAATAAAAAATATTTTTATATTACAAGTATTATTTCGGATAGAAAAATATACTGAAAAATTTTCTGTTATTTTCTCTGATTTGTATCATACAAAAATTAGTAGAATTTAAAAGAATCTTATAGTAAACTAGAAGTTTACATATCCAAGTATTTTTATTATTTGGAATGATAAGTTGTGTCACCTTGGTTTAAAAATAATAAAAAAAATTGAAAATTCATATGGGAATTCATTGAAGAACTAGAAGATTCTTCAAATCAAATAATTGATTTTTGGTCAAAAACCAGATATTTCTCATCTAAGAATTTTTGAATGTGCGGAATATATCTTAAATACTCCACCACAACGCACTAAAATGAGCTCTCAAAAGATGTTAAAAATATAAATTGGATATAAATCTCCCTCAATAATTAAATATTTTGAGTTATTAATGGGAGATGTATTCACTGCTCGATTTGCAGATTGTTATTTGATAAAGTAATATTCTCAGTATCAGGGGCGATAATAATAGTTGAAAAATACAAAACAATATGAATAAGAAGTTCATACATTAATTTATCTACAAAAATTAGCAAATCAATTGCCAGGTGCAATTGCTAATTTAAAATGAGTAACGAAATCTCATATAACAACTGTTAATATTTTAATTTGTATTGTCGTCTCAGAAGGACAATATATTAATATTAATGAATCTCAAGCATGCATGAAGCGTGAAAAGCTATTGGTTATAATGATAAAAATTTTCGAAAAAGAAAAATAAATAAATAATAAAGATGAATTTTTATTGAAAATGCAGATACTAACATAGATACACTTCCTGAAGAAGTAAAAGTGCCTGAAATTAATAAAAATAAAGAGATATTGATAAATTATGTTAGTTTTGATAAAATATGGAATCGACATGAAATGGTTGTGAACTATTATTTTGCATATAATGTAGAATTAAATATTATGAATGAAAATGATGATCTTGAACCATGATCTATTTAAGAATGTTGAAATAAAATTGATTGGCCAAAATGAAAAGATGCAATACAAGCAGAATTGAATTCTCTTGAAAGACGTAAGGTTTTCGGACCAGTAGTCCAAACATCTGAAGATGTGAAACCAGTATGATACAAATGAGTATTTGTGCGAAAAAGAAATGAGAAAAATGAAGTTGTAAAATACAAAGCAAAACTTATTGCATAAGGATTTTCACAAAAACCTGAAATCAATTATGAAAATATATATTATTTTGTGGTGGATGCAATAATATTTTAATATTTTATTAATATAGCAATATATGAAAAACTTGATATGCATCTAATAGATGTAGTCACAACTTACTTATATGACTCAATTGATAATGATATGAAAATCCCTGAAAGATTTAAAATGCTAGAAAAATATAATTTAAGTTCTTGAAAAATTTATTCAATTAAATTACAAATATCTTTATATAAATTAAAATAATTTGGGCTCATATGGTAAAATCGTTTTAGTGGATACTTGTTCAAAGTAGAATATAGAAGCAATACTATAGAGAAATTTGTATATGAATTTGCCATAATTATTATATATATTGATGATTTGAATATTATTGGAATTCCTGAAAAACTTTCAGAAGTAACATATTGTTTGAAAAAAGAATTTGAGATGTATTATTTTGAAAAAATAAAGTTATGTCTCAATTACAAATTGAATATTTGGCAAAAGAAATTTTTATTTATCAGTTAACTTATACATAAAAAGTTGATTTATAATTTTATATACAAAACACATTCATTAAATAGTTTAATGGTTGTTCGGTCACTTAATGTGAATAATAACCCTTTTCAGTTAGAGAAGATAATGAAGATATTTTTAGTCCTGAAATACCATATCTTATACAAAAAGTGCACTAATATATTACAAAAGAATGGTAAAATTGATGTTCAATAAATTCGTTCAAGTGACAATCTAACAGATTTATTCACAGTATTTAAATGTGGCGCCTTAAAGATTTTCAGTGATATTGCAAATAGGAAGAGTTTAATACTATACTTTTTTTCCCTTAAGCAAAGGTTTTGTCCCGTTGGGTTTTCCTGGTAAGGTTTTTAATGAGACAGTATACCATTTGCAATGCGGGAATATTGTATTATTTTTCCTTCACTAGTTTTTTTTTTCCTACTGGATTTTTACTAGTAAGGTTTTAATGAGGCATATTCTTTGTAAAGATTGACATCCAAGGGGGAGTGTTATAAATATATAGATAAATGTGGATGTTCATTCATCTATCCCACTACTCATAAGATAAATGTGGATGTATATTCATCTATCCCACTACTCATAAGTTTTTGTAATTAAGTTTAATTTTATTGCACCATTTATGTTGCAATTTATGTTGTAATTTATGATTGATTTTTATATATTGTAACATATGATGAAGATGAACTCTATAAATAGGAGTTCATATTATTTTGTAATATACACCAAGAAAATGATATAATACTCTCTTTTCTATATTTTTATTTTTGTTCTTATTCTTGTTTTAATTATCATTGTTTTCTTTATTTTCATAACATTGATATGTAAATTCTTTAATTTTTCATTTAAACAGAGTGAAATGAGACTCTTTGTCAATAAATATATAATGCCAACGCTAATAAATATATTATGTTAACTCTCAAATAAAAGTTTAATTTCACCCTTGATAAGTATAACATATTTTAAGTGTGAATATCATCTCATCTTTAAAATTAATGAAAAATATATATATATATATATACCATAACTTAATTTGGATTCTGATTCAATATGATTACTATGGGTTGAATTTCATATTAGTCAATTTGAATGACAAAACTTCAAATCTTGAATTTAGATTTAAAATAAATCTCTTATTTAAAATTAAAATTAAGTAGATTTAAATTTAAAACAAATCTCTTATTTGGGATTAAAATTAAATATATCTGAATTTGATTTAAATATTTAATGAAATTTATCAGTATAAAAACTTAATATTTTAGATATTTTTTTATTTAGTGATGAAAAATAAATCATCAAATATCTGAAATGTAGGTTTATTGTTCTTAAAAATAAATTTGTGACATGAAATCAAAGAATAACGAATTAAGAATTTATCAAAATTGTTCCGACGAAAAAATTCTGATGCTTAAGTCAGTGAATTTACAACAGAGAAAATAAGATAATATAGAGAGATGGAGGTTTAAGAGAAAGAGTGTGAAAATCTTTTGTTTTATTTTCAATTATATATTTATAGAGAATTATATATATATATATATATATATATATATATATATGTTCACATATTATTGATAGTTATTTTTATCACTCACCATCTAGCTATTTTAAATCAACTATTTCTGTCTTTTTACTTAAAAATCTTTTTTTTTTTCTCGACATTCCACATGGAGAATGAGAGAGTATGTGTACTAATATTAATATTAATATTATTTACTCCGAAATTAAGAAAATTATAAGTTTAGGAAGGAAACCAGCAAACCTCTAACATCCTCGTTACATCTTTCCCAATTAAGAAGATTCCCTAGAATGTCAAGTGATCAAAGGGATATCGTAAGCATTTGCAAAATGGTCTAAAATAGTAAGTAATTCTTTATAAAAGAAATATTTACCAGTAAAATGGAAGGGACCGGTATAATGAAATCAAAGTAAAGGGTGGCTCTTGGATTTGAGAAGATATCGAGAAGCATGATACCATTGACAGCCCCACCAGCCCCCTAGATTATATAAGCAAGTCCATAAGTCAAAAGCATTTCAAGCTAAATTAATTATCCATTTGCATGTCCAGAAGATGAGAAAGGCAGTAATTTTCTGAAATGAAGAACTTGTCTAAGACTAAGATTTCCATCCATCTTAAGGATACACAGAATTGCTGGACAAAATAAATTTGGAGGTGTTTAACTCTAGGCAATTGAGTAGATAATTAGAGAGTCTTTTGTATAGACAGATTTGGAGGTGTTCAGAACCAAATTAGAGCTGCTTATACAATTAAAGGCAAGAAACTAAATTTTACAATTTTCAAAATCAAAAAGAATAGAAATTAAAAAAAAAAAAGTCATTACAAGGGAATAGGGGTTGACATTAGTCCTTATTTCTTGAAATCATTCCTTTGGTTTCAGACATCAATTTGTTGATTAGTTTAATTGCTAACCAGTTTCAAGGTCCCATATATCAGTCCCTCAAAGGATACATGCTCTACAAATGGTATTCTTCATCAGTTATTGATGACAAATCATGATAAGTATTTCAACATTCCTTGACTTGAATTGCATGGTTTGACTTGAGTAAAAAATGAAGAAGAGAATAAAATAAGCTTGACATAAACAGTTGCAAAAGCATACCAGTCCTGAAGGGTCCTTCACACATATTCCTTGTCCAGTACAAAAAAGCAGAGGTCACAGTCAATCCACTGTGTCTTTTAACCAGAATTCCATCAGGAATATTCAGACTGATGCTGTAGTAAAAATAATATCTAAAATAGAATCTCATGTCCGTAGCAGTATAAAAGACTCCAACTAAAAGATCATATGCAGGTTCACAAATATCACTGAAGAGCATCGGTATAAACATGACAGCATGCTATCAAATAATATTTGGAAATATCACTCAAAAGGGCAAAACAATTGTTAACTTCCATGATTTTGCAAACATGCAGTTGATACATTTTTTAGGGCTCCAGAAAGATTGGTGGTTGCAGCATTTTTTGTGATCTGGGCATCTTCTGATAATTAACCTGTTTAGTAGCTCTCTTGTTCTAGTAACATCAAAGAAGACCATCTCCTGCAAAACTTGCCAATAATTGCTAACAATAATTCACATGAAGCAAAGACAAAAATGAAAAAAAATGCACCTACTATTGTAGTAGCTGAGTAGAGCATAATTTGTAACAGAAAACATCACAAGGAACTTGAAAGATAATAATGTTTTACCTGTTTAATAAGGTTATTAAATAAGTTCTTTCTCAACCGAGCAACCACCCTTTCACTAGTGGAAGAAAACAACCATGCCCGGAGTGCTGTGCAAACTGAACTGCAATAAAGTATATAAAACAAAAAAATTCCTATGACAAATACAAGAATTTCTGAAGCAAATTCCCATAACAGTTCATTGGTTATAGCATTTTTGGTGATGAACCTTATAACAGCGAAGCTATAAAAGCTGATTATTCATCTAGAGTAATTACATAAAGAGTCTATTTGACATTATTGTTTGAATTGTTGTTGAGAAGAACACTATATATATAAGGGAGGAAGAACTGAAATGGGGTCAAAGCAACAGTCTATGAATAAGAATTTTTAAATAAATTCTATGTATAACTCAGCTGTAAATTGAGGAACTGTTTAGTATGGTTTCTATTATTTTTTTTTATTTTTGTTTTTAATTTTATATTAAAATTTGCATCTTATAAAAATGGTTTGATGTTTAATATTTATTTATTTATTTATTTTTGTTTTGGAACTCCAAATAACAAAAAATAAATAGATTTTCACAATAAATTTTTCAATAAAAATACAAAAATAAAAAATATCTCAAAGTGCTGAATATTGTTAAAATGTTATAAATTGTAAAATTATTTAAAATTAAATAATTTATTATAATCAGTACAAATTTGAAGTTAAAATATTAAAATTATTATTTTAGACATAAATTATAATTTATTTTAAAATAAATGTTACTAAATAATTTTGAATCATAATTTAAAACCAGACCGGTTAAAAAATCAAAAAAGATAAAGAGTCAGAAGTTCGACTGGGATCGAACTAGTTAAATAGAAAAAAAAAATGGTATACATATATATGTATATATAATTTGACATTTATTATATATATGATGAAAATAAATATAATTTGATATTTATTATTTTTGAGTAAAATTAAAAGTAAAAAAAAAAAAATTCTGACCCCCTTAAACCGGCCCTGTTTGACCTATTCCCTGGCCGGTTCATCAATTTTTGAACCGATTTTTAGAATACAATTTTTTGAGGCTGACTGGATCGATTCTTAATTTAGTTCTCAATTTTTTGATTCGACCGGCCGGTCCGATACGGTTTTAACAACAATGATTATAAGCATTATTTTTTAATTATTATTATATTTTAAATTATTAAATTGTTATTTTAGATTATTATTATTTTCTATATTTATTATTCTATTTTTTAGAAATATCTTAAAAACAAAACAAGGCAGGCTGCATGCCTTGGGTCATCATTAGAGGCTTAACTAACTCTATTTATCACATTCATAGGCCTTTTTTTTATAACTCGTTAATTAATTTCATAATGGCGCAGACGAAACATTACATGGACTACTTGTGGTTGGGCTGGGCTTTATATTGACACACAATATTTAGGAAGTAGAAGCCCAGAGCCTCGGCCTCTACTTAGGTCTTAGACTTACTTTGTTGCGACCATTAAAGCCTTCAGATTATGCAATATTTGATTATAATCTTCTTTTTTCTCTTTTTTTTTTTTGAATTAAATAAGAATTACATTGATTAATAATTTTTAAAAAAATAACATTCAAGGTTTAATTAAATATATGAGACACATTGATACAAATAATTTTTTTTTTAAATGAGATAGACAATTAGCTTATTTGATCAGCTTGTTAAAGTTTTTTAGTATTTTAATTTTGACATAAATGATTTATCTCAACCTAATGAAAAATAATTTAAAGTTTTTATTTTATTTTTCATTATTATGTATAAACATTAAAAATTTTACTGATTACTTTGTATAGTTTACATGGATCATATTCAATCTATCCCATAAAAATAGATTCATTTTCTTTGTTCCACTTGACTTAAATTATAATTCTCTAATTTATTAAAAGAATAATTAATTTATTAATTCTTAATATGTTTATAGAATGTGCCTTTTTATTAACACAAGTTATTTAGTTTTAAAAAGATATAGTACGAGTCATTCAGTAAATAAAGGATTAATATATTAAAAAAAATTATTAATTTAATAATTTAGTCTTGATAAATAGGTGAGTTAGTTGACCCAAAAACCTAATCAAAACCCGGGGTTAAGCCACATTGTTTTTATAGCCAACGGTTTTTGCCACATGCAAGAGGCAATCTGTTTTCACACCATAGATTGGGCTAAAAGCAAGAGAATATGACCTTGATTCTACTAATTATTGACAGGGTCAGAGAGATTTGTGCATCCATGGTCTTGGTCTTCCCCCTCTCTCTCTTTCTCTCTCTATATATGCATATATATAAAGGTTACATTAATACGATACTTACCACTTAAATATTGTCGCTAATGCTATACTTACCACCTTAATATTGTCGCCAATCTTATCAACCTCAACATCTTATAAATTATAACATAAAAAATTAATATAATTTTTGTTTATTATTATGTATACTTCATATAAATAATTATATTTATCACCATTTATATTTTTTTTATATACTAAAAAAATAAACGGACAATAAAAAATAAAAATAAACGGGCAATACAATAAATTTTTGTATTTATTTATTATATGCTAGCAAAATTAAAATAAAAAAGCAAAGCAAATCGAGTATTTTAAAAAAAATAGAATTATGAACTTATTAAATAAATATAAATGAATTTATATTTTTATTCTTATTAAATTAAAGTAATATAAAATAAAATAGAGATAATTTTGCATAAATATATTACACGGTGTAAACTAATGAAAAAAATGATATAATTAAATAGTGATGATAAGTTTAACATTTTCCTAACGAAACAAATAGTACATTATATATATAGGTTTGAAGGGTCAATATCACACCCAACACATATATAAGCATATCCCTGTTATTAAGGGATTGATATGTGTATAGTCAATCATCAAAGATGGTTTGATGAAATTCCAACATTAGCAACTTATGTCGGCAGTCCATTCCGTTTCTTTCTTTCTTTCTTTCTTTCTTTTAAATTTAATTTCCATTAAGATTTCAAATTCGAAATATTTGATTTGTGAAAAAGTTTTTAATACTATTAAATTAAAATTTTTAACAATGGAAAAGGCATCAAGGTTTGAATATTGAATATCATGCTCTACTTATTTTTGTTATATATATTTCTATATTTATTTATTTTTTGTGTGAACCAAATTTATGTATATATTGATAGAGTTTATATTATGAATTATACACTATTACACATAGTATTAACTATGAAATAATTATTTATTTCAATTAATTGAAGATTATATTGAATAAATTATTTGTTTGTATTTTATATATGTATATGTGTCCGTAGATGATTTAATATATAGAGTTTAATTTATGTGTACAAAATTAAATTTTCAATTTTTATAAAATAATAAGTTTAATATTCATAATTTAAGATGGAGTTGAACACACTATTGATATAATTGTAATATAAGATTAAATATAATTTATCTTAATTGTAAAAATGGTATAATTTCAACTTCTTGTGCTAGTATATTATATATATATTGAACAAAATCAAGTAATGATAAGTATTTTTATACTAATTTTATAAAACAAATTCCCTAATTTATTATAATTATTTATATTCTTAATCTTGATTTAATTGATATGAACAATGTGTATTATTTATTGTTTTGATTCATTAAAAAGTAAGGTTCATTATAGATCAATAAGCCCAATGAGTTGGATGATGATAATGTACATTTTGTAAAAAGTTAATTTATTGACGGAATCCATATCTCAGTCTAAAAATCGATGATATCTTTTGAAAAAATTTATAAGTTTTTATTATATAAATCCTGTATGTGGATTTTATATTCGACATGTGAAATAAGTTAAGTGTAACTCTCAAAATAATAAGTTATAACTTAAATTAAATTGTTAGTAATTTAATTTAATTTAATTTAATTGATGTATGTAATTTAAATATGAAAAATTAAATAAATATTTAATAATTTTGAAAATTTAAATTTAAATAAAGAGTGCAATTATGAATTTATAGTGATTTAATTCATCATTTATTACAATTTGATTTATTTAGGTCTTGAAAATAATCTCTTTTATAATAAGGAAGCTTATTTAAATTATTCTCATAATCCCTGCTGTGTCTTATCTAATAAAAACTCACGAAAATTGTTAAAGAGATAAAATCATATATTATAATCTTTTTAAAAATAATATACGTTTTTTAATTAAAAAAAAGATAAAAACTTTTTTTAAATGAGAAAATATATAATTTTTTTCTAGAGAGTAAAATAACTATCAATCACTCTAGGCAAAAATTTGAAAGCTACAGGCCAAAACTTAATGATTGCAGGTAGAAACTTGAAAGTTGTAGACAAAACTTGCTTGAATACGTTAAAATCAAATATGAGAGATTATAATAGAAGTTGCTTATATATGTTACAATATGATTATGCTTTCGCGTTACTTATATATATATATATACTTTAAAGCCTCAAAAAGTTAATTGTATAAAATATTATTTGATATTTTTGAATGCATTATTCATTTATTACATTATATATTAAAAAATATAATATTCTAATTTGTGTTAATTCAATAAATGTGTTTGTTCTCAATCTCAATTTTATATTGATCATAATTTAAATTCTGAAATAAAATAATAAAGGAAATATTTTTTTATTTATTTATGAAAATTATAATTTTAAACATAGATGATGTATGATATATTTTTAATTAAAGTGCATAAATAAATTTAATACGATATATGAAAATTAATTTATAAATATTTAATTATAATATTTTAAAAAAATTAATAAGTATAAATAAATTATTACGAATAAGTATCATTACATTAAATATAATAATTGAGACACTCATAGGCATAGCATGGTGATTAAGGATGGCAAAATGTCCTAACTTAATGGAAATTCATTTTGTCCCGCTTCAATCAAAGTAGAGAATTCCTATTCTGATTGGAGAATAGATAGGGACAAAAAAATTCAAATTTTTTTAACGAGTATTTGGTTGAGATTGAAATTGTATGCTCGCCTCGAACCCATCCCGCTGTATATATGGAAATTGTATTCTAGAAGTCGGGTCTCACAAAGATTCTCCATAAGTCGAGTCTTGTAAAAATTTTCCTAAAGTCGAATATGAACTTCTTCAGTTAAAATACAAGCAGCTCGTTGTACTATTTCCAGAAGAAGAACTCCAATACGACATTCATTCTAAAAAAAGAGAGATTCATATTAAAATAAGATAGTAATCATGACACGTTCAATATGTTGTCCCTCCACAATACTTAAAAATATATAAAATATCAGAAGACTGATATAAAAAAGATCATTTATGTCATTAATTCAAATTTTACTGCTCTTCTCTAATATGAGATGTTACCGTCCGTTTTCCTACTCTTGGCCTAGTTAAGCCATTGCAAAATAAAAAATTACCCATTCATTTAAATAAGCCAACTCTTATTACAATAAACTTTCTCTTACTTAAAAACATATTTTTTCTCAAAATTAAACATTTTATTTTAAGAAATTAAGTTACTGACTTAACCATTAGAGAAGTTTTATCAAATTGATACTGATTGTTGATCTTATAAATATAAAAAAAAAAATATCTCAGACTCAAATCTAAAAAAAAAAAAGCCAAAAGGCTCGTCACTTAATTTTTTTTTTAATTTTTAAATCATCAATATACGTACCTCACATATATTTAATTATTAGATATCAGTCAGACTCCACATGAAAATGTAACAAAAGGTGCACTTTTCCTCCACCATCACATTTAACATGGATTATCCTATTTTCGATATTATTCACTACATTAATAAAATGAAATTCTATTACTATAATTAACTACTAGTAAGAATAATAATAAATTAAATGCTTATATAATTTTTCAAATTATTTTTAATTAATTTTCAATATAATAATTTTAAAATATATATATATATTTTTTCATAAAAAAAAACAATCTTCATAAAATAAATTAGAAAATTTAAAGGTGTTTGGATATAAATTTTATTTTAAAAATAAAGTTTTGAAAATTTCATTTTAAAAAAGACATAATATCTAATTTAAATTTTTTTTATTTTTAAATTTCAAAACGACGTTTTAAATTAATCACCTAAATATTCAAAAAATTATTTAATATTTTTTAATTTAAAAATCACATTTCATAACCATTTTAAATAAATCAAAAAATCCTCTTAATTTTGTTCTCCTAACACATCAATGGAAAAGCTGCTCATCACTCTCGAAACCAAAGTATAGTAATTAACAAGTCGTTCACCGATTCTTAGCTACTACTTCCTTACTAGATTTGCTAGCTAGGGTTTATAGTTAAAACTTATCTAACCTTTTTTTTTTTTGAAGATAATAAAACTAATCAATTAAAAGTAAAAAAATATGGCCATAATTAAAAATGAAAGACCTCCCATTATCTCAACTAATGATTGTTAATCACATTAAACTCAAACGAACCAATAATTATCACCCTAAATTGAGAAGGGCCTTCATTTATAGGTCAGCTCTAGTAGAAATAATGGCAAACCACGAGATTACTTATGATTTATAATAATTAATTTTATAATTTATAATTTATGTACTCTTAACTAATTGGCTATAACTCACCTTCAATCAATAGGCTGGTTATAGAAGTACTATATTAAAAAGATTTGTACCATGCATGCATGACCCTTATTGATTTATGATAAATTATAATCAAAACTTATCTTATGAAAATATATTTTTAGATTTAAAAAATATAAATTTTTCCATAAAGTGTTTTATTTTGGCTAAATTGATCTCAATCTGAATATAGTGCAGACCCAAAAAATTATTGATCATCATATATGTAGTCTAAACTCGTGAAAACTCAATTTGAAAATGCTGGGTTAAAAAAATTTAGATTTATAGGACTAATTTGGTCCAATCTATAGCCTTATATTCATTGTGTTGATTTAATGATATATAGATAATAAGATTGAATCGATTCAAAATCAAAATCTCATCCCTTTGAAAAGAAATTTTATTAATTTAATTGATTTGATAAATGATGAATGTGAATTATGATATTTACATTAAGAGCAAAATCATTTTTATTTTGTTTATATTTTAATTTTCTTTGTTTTATTAAATTTTTCCAATCATAATAAATACACAAACTTAACTTATCTTATAAATTAAAATTTATAAATAATAATATATTTTAATTCATATAATTTTATTTTATTTTATTTATATAATTAAAAGATATCAATATTTTTTTTAAATTTATATAATTTTATTTTATTGAATTGATTTATGTTAATATTATATATAATATATATCATATAATTAACATTTGCACTGACCAAACCATGGAGTTAATATTAACAAAAGTTGTGGTAGGGAAGTTAAAAGTTAGAACTCCTCTACCTCCCACTCACTATGGAGTGGAACAGAGTACTGGTAAGCCATTAAATGATAACAATGAATAGTGAACTCAGATATTTGGTACAGCGAAAATAAGCATGCGTAATCCCTTTTTTTCTTCTTTATTGGCAGCCGGCGGATATATATTAGCAGACAAATAGAATCCTCTTCGATCTCAGAATCAATAATGGATTCTAACTCCATTTTATCTGTACGTACTGTAAACTTTTAAAGCACTGCAACGCGCGTGATCATTATTATCAACCAAAACCAAAACCCTAAAGTCTCGACTCTCAACCATGCCAATCAAACTCCAACTAAAAACTATTTCAGTTCACAGGTATCATTGCATAGTAAAGGTATAAATACATGAGATGTGGGTAGAATCCAACGTTGATTAACTATAAATATATTAAGAGCTTAATATATATAAAAATGAGTTCTCAGGTAGATTTAAATTATTATTTCGTAATTCTGAATACTAAATATTTATATTAAATTTTTATTAGAATTATAGGTAAAAAAAATATAAAAATTTATAAATTTTCAACTTGCTATATAATAATAACTTATAAAATTGAGCTAATATAGAAAAAACAAATTTAAAATTTAGCTACTTAGGTTATGAATTTTAAATATTAAAATAAATTTTGGTTATTGGATTGAATGTCAAATCAACATGGAGAGACCAAACTGATAAAATTTATATTTATATAATAAAAAATAAAATATTTGGATAGCCTTAGTCTCAAGGGGCTAAGGCTACTCCATTCGTGTGAGCTTTTAAATGTTACATGTAAAAATGTCAATAGAACGAGTTTAGAGCCATTTTCATAAAATCTAAATCAAAGTAATTTAATAATAAAAATATTCGTATCGTTATTGGTTTTACTTTGAATTCAGATGGAGCGAATTAGGTTGGATATATTCATTTATTTAAATTTTTATTTTTTAAATATTTATATAATATAATTTATATTTCATATAAAAAAACAATTATAAATTAAAAAATATATAAATTATATATAAATAAAATATTAAAAAATAAAAATATATATAATCGATTTGATTCAAAATATATGTTATTATTATTTGAATTCGTCTCGAATATAAAATAAATAACTCATCTCATCTTATTTATTAAATAAATTAAATATTATTATTTTTTTTTTAAATTAAATTAAATTATATATATACAGATTAAACCAAAATTATAATCCGTACTTACATGTTAGCTTTTAAGGCCGTCTCTATCAAATTTATATCAATTTTTTATGGATTATTAGATTAAAGTGTTGAAGTCGATTTTGTTTTTTTTCATTGTAGTCAATTGTTTGACTATTTTTATGATGATAAAGGTAAATGATTGGTGGAACAAATAAATATTAATGATTAAAAATATCAAACATTTGAAAATTAACAAAAAAACAAAAATCTTTAACTTATGTGGACTTTTTACTGGTTCAATTGTTATATTTTATCAAATTGATTGAGAGCCAAATAAAGATTCATTAAATTTTAATTGGTTTAAATGAATTTCATCAAATTTATATTGGGTATGAATATAAATATTTTATTTTTATTAATTCAATATTATTAAATATAACATAATTACGGCTAATTAATAAATAGTTAATGTCTGGTTAGGCTCTTGTTCAATATGTACCGATTGAGTTAGGCTCTTGTTTCTGTCGCTATGGTTTTCTCTGCATCTATTGCTTCATCCTTTCTTTAGCTGTAGACTTTGCTACCTCTGGTGCTGTGAAACTTTTGCTACAGCAGGCTCTTTTGTCTTTCTCAAAGCTTTTTGGAGTTGCTTTCTGGCCTCTCATTAGCCTTTTGCTTTTGCAGTTCTATTGCTGCCTCTCAAATGATGTCATCCTTCCTCTTGTTAATATTAATTTCCCTCTTTGCCTATAAAAATAAAAAAAATATTTATGTGTTCCGATTGAACTGAAATAATTACTCCAACCGTCACCATAAAACAAAACCAGCTAAGATGTGAAGGGATTAAGGCAAAGCATGAGGTCACTTTTGCATTAATTTTACCCTGCCTTACCCTATTTAGGGTAGGACTATTGGACTACGAAGAGCTGTGCCATGCATGCATGCCATTGTGTACTAGCAAACAACAAACTCTGATCCTAATGTATACTAGCATTTACTGTTTCATTATGAATTCCTGACATTATTTTCTTTTACTTTGTCTTTTAAATTATAACTTAATCTTCATAATTCATATATAAACAAGAGAGGATCTCTACTGCCCTTGCCTTATTATTTTAGATTTTGCTACTGCAAGCTTGTAGATGTCGACATATCGTTTCAGTATATCAGTTTTTGAAGAAACAAAATTTTCAGATTCTGCTTCTATTCACAAGTCAACTGATCTTTTTGAGATGGTGAACATTTAATAATCACTTTCTCCTTCTACCATCCGATCAATACAGTCTCTAAAAAAATTTCACAAACATCAAATAGAAGGAGACTAAGAATTCCTTGAGTGGTATACTGGTTTATATAACGAGAGTTCTACATATTGAAATTGAGGGGTTGAGGGGAGAGATCTATATATTGAAATTGAGAGGTTGAATGGCTGCCGTATATTTTTAGATAGTAATTTTTTATATGATTCATTTTAATTATTTAAAAAAAATTTAAAAAATTATATTTTGATAGTGTTTGTTGTAATGAATCTATTAATGTATTTTTTATGCTAAATAAAAATCACTTGGACTATTAAAAATATATTGGAGATGCGTTAAATCTAGATCGTTAAATATAATACATAAAATTTCTAATATATTTTTAACAGTTCAAATAATTTTTATTTAGCATGAAAAATATATCAATAAGTTCATTACATCAAACACTATCAAAATATAATTTTTTAAAAATTTTTAAGTAGCTAAAATGGACCACATAAAAAATTACTGTGTAAAAAAATACACAGCAACTTGCTCAATCCGAAATTGAGGGATAGTATTATTAATATTTATTAACATAAATTTTTTCTTAAAAGGATAAAATTAATGTAATTAAAAGGAGAAGTATAAAAAAAATAATAAAATTAGTACATCTAAATTATATTTTCTCATACATCTCAATATCATAAAGTTTGATCAAAAAATATAATCAGATTTATAGGGAATATATACCACCCTAACTATAGATAAAAAGAAAACAGACTCGCTGCATCCTTTTAACTCAACGTGTAACGGAATAATTTTATCAAAATCTTAAATTTTAAATAAATCGAATTAAATTTTAGATAAATTTAAATGAAAGTTAATGACATAAAAACACATCTGAAAATTAAAAAAAAATGACTGATATTAAATATTTTATTTTTAATATAATAATGTACAGGTTGTTAAATAGTAAATGGCTATGAAAATTAAAAATTAAATTCACCTATTTGTCATAATTATTATAAAAAATTATTGTTTATTGGAATTTATATTATATATTTCATCTGATGAAATATTTTAATTAAATTTTTTTTTTTTTATTTTGATAAAAGTATATTAATATTTTTTTTTAATATATTTTTCATTTTTTTGATGAATTAGGTAAGTATTTTTCAATTATTAAATAGTAATACTAATATATTCGATTTTTAATTTTACTCACAGTAATAATGAGTGAGTGAACGAGTGACGGAAGAGAATCCAGAGATGCAGAGGTACATGGAGATTCACCTTATAAACTGTGGGCTCTACACCCAAAACAATTAATGAAAACTGTTTTTTTTTTATTATATGTTTTAATTTTTTTCACCAACCTCTCTTTTATTTGTTTTGCCTTTTTCTTATAATCAATGGTGTAGCTTAACCATGGTTAAGCTAAAGCTAACTTACCATCCAATGAAAATAAACTTTCGCTATTTTATTCAATATTTATTAAATAGGATATCAATATATATATATATAAAATAATATATATTTATATATTTAATTGTATATAAATTCATCTCGTTGTGGGAGTAAAAAGAGCATATAATTTCTCATTGAAATGATGAAATTTAACATTCGTAAGCATTGATAATTTTTCACTATTTATAGTTATTGAGTTTGGTGGATTTGGAGTGAATAATTTTAATCAAAATAATTATATTTTATAAATGATTTTAATTATATTTAAATTCAAATTAATGTTTTTAAATTTTTATTTAGATAATTTGTTTCATCAATTTGAATTATAAAGTATAAGTATTAAAAAATAAATAAATAATAAGTATTATATAAATTAAAATATTTTTATAATATGAAATTATATTTTAAATAGATAAAAATTTTGTATTATGTAATAAAAATTAATTTAAAATAATAAAAAGGTCTCAAAATTTAATATAAAGAAAAATTAAACAAAAAATCTTTATAAAATTAAAATTTAGGTATATATAAATCAAATATATAATTTTATTATATTTTGATTCAACTTGATTTTAATCATTTTTTCATATATTTAAATTATAATTAATTTAAAAAGTTCAGTTTAATTATATTTTTAAATAATCAAAATGATATTAATAATAAAATCATGATTTTTAAATTAAATTAATTGGATTGATTCAGTTTAATATATTTGGTAAATCTTTGTGCAATTATTTGGAATATATTAATAAAGACAATAACTTTATTTCAATTTATAAAAAATATACATTTCAGCTACATAATTTGTTTATTTACTATTGAATATAAAAATAATAGGTTTTGACGGTGGCATCGGATGAATAGTGGTTACTATTAGCTTGATTCCCATAGGTTCATCAAAATTTAGAAAAATTATATATTTTTTGAATGATTTAATTGTTTTTTAGAAAAATTATACCGTAAAATAAATAAAATTTTCAATAGTAGTATTTTTTTTTTTTTTTTATAAACTGAATTATATAGTTGTTGAATTTTGAAAAAGGATATTCAATTTAATCCTTCCATTTTCATTATTTCAAGTTTAACTAAAAAAATTATCTTTTAGATAAAATGGTAGGATTCGATCTCCTATATTTTATTTTTACAAGTTTAAAAAAAAATTCATTGGAAAATATAAGGACTAAAATTTTATATAAATAAAAAAAAAGGGACTAATTATTAAATATTTTATAATTAAAATATAATGAAAATTTAAAAAAAAAAATTATTATGAAAAATAAAGAAAACAAAAATAAGAACAAGAACAATAATAAAAATTAGAATAAGAATGTAGAAAAAAAAGTTTTCTATTGTCTTTTTGGTGTGTATTACAAAGTAATATGAACTCATATTTATAGGGTTCATCTTCACTATAAGTTATAATATATATAAATCAACCATAAATTACAATATAAATGGTGCAATAAAAATTAAACTTTATTATAAAAACTTATGAGTAGTGGGATAGATGAATGGACATCTACATTTATCTTATGAGCAGTGGGATAGATGAATGGACATCCATATTTATCTATATATTTATAACACTCCCCCTTAAATGTCCATCTTTACAAAGAATATATCTCATTAAAATCTTACTTGTAAAAATCCAGTGGTAAAAAAAAAAAAAAAAACTAGTGAAGGAAAAATAGTACAATATTCCCTCATTGCAACTGGTATACTGCCTCATTAAAAACCTTATCAGGAAAACCCAATGGGACAAAACTTTTGGTTAAAGTAAAAAGAATATAGTATTAAATTCCCCCTATTTGTAATATCACTAAAAATTTTAAAGCGTCACAATTCAATACTGTTAAGGGACTAATTATTAAATATTTTATAATTAAAATATAATGAAAATTAAAAAAAATATATAATTATTATGAAAAATAAAGAAAACAAAAATAAGAACAAGAACAATAATAAAAATTAGAATAAGAATGTAGAAAAAAGAGTTTTCTATTGTCTTCTTGGTGTGTATTACAAAGTAATATGAACTTCTATTTATAGGGTTTATCTTCACTATAAGTTATAATATATATAAATCAACCATAAATTACAATATAAATGGTGCAATAAAAATTAAACTTTATTACAAAAACTTATGAGTAGTGGGATAGATGAATGGACATCTACATTTATCTTAGTGGGATAGATGAATGGACATCCATATTTATCTATATATTTATAACACTCCCCCTTAAATGTTCATTTTTACAAATAATATATCTCATTAAAATCTTACTAGTAAAAATACAGTGGTAAAAAAAAAAAAAAAACTAGTGAAGGAAAAATAGTATAATATTCCCTCATTACAAATGGTATACTGCATCATTAAAAACCTTACCAAGAAAATCCAATGGGACAAAACTTTTGGTTAAAGTAAAAAGAATATAGTATTAAATTCCCCTTATTTGCAATATCACTAAAAAATTTTAAAGCGTCACATTTCAATACTGTTAACTAATCTCTTGAATGTTGCAGTAGGTAATACCTCAGTGAACAAATCTGTTAGATTGTCACCTGAACAAATTTATTAAACATCAATTTCACTATTCTTTTATAATATATTTGTGCGCCTATTATATAAGATATGGTATTTCAGGACAAAAAATGTCTTCATTATATTCTCTAACTGAAAATTTTTTTTATTCACATTAAGTGACCGAACAACCATTGAACTATTTAATGAATGTATTTTGTATATAAAATTATAAATGAACTTTTTGTGTATAAATTAACTGATAAATAAAATTTTCTTTTTCCAAATATTCAATTTATAATCGATACATAATTTTATTTTTTTCAAAATAATTCATCTCAAATTCTTTTTTTAAACAATATGTTACTTTTGAAAATTTTTCAAGAATTCCAATAATACTCAAATCATCAATATATACAATAATTATGGCAAATTCATATATAAAATTCTCTATAGTATTGCTTTTATATTATACTTTGAAAAAGTATTCACTAAAACGATTTTACCATATGGGTCCAAATTGTTTTAATTCATACAAAAATCTTTGTAATTTAATTGAATAAATTTCTCGAAAACTTAAATTACATTTTTATTTTAAATCCTTCAGAGATTTTCATATCATTATCAATTGAGTCATATAGGTAAGTTGTGAGTACATTCATTAAGTGCATATCAAGTCTTTTATACATTGCTATATTAATAAAATATTAAAATATTATTACATCCACCACAAAATAGTATATCTTTTCATAATTGATTTTAGGTTTTTGTGTAAACCCTTATGCAACAAGTCTTGCTTTGTATTTTACAACTTCATTTTTCTCATTTCTTTTTTGTCCAAATACTTTTTTGTATCCTACTAGTTTCACACCTTCAGGTGTTTGGATTATTAGTCCGAAAACCTTACGTCTTTTAAGAGAATTTAATTCTGCTTGTATTGCATCTTTCCATTTTGGCTAATCAATTCTATTTCAACATTTTGGAATAGATCGTGGTTCAAAATTATCATTTTCATCCATAATATTTAATGCTACATTAAATGTAAAACAATAGTCCACAATCATTTCATGTCGATTCCAACTTTTTTCAAAATTAACATAATTTATCAATATCTCTTCATTTTTACTAATTTCAGGTATCTGTACTTCTTCAGGAAGTGTATTTATGTTAGTTTTTGCATTTTTAATAAAATTATCTTTATTATTTACTTTTTTTCTCTTTCAAGAACTTTTATCTTTATAACCAATAGGCTTCCACGCTTCAAGCATGTTTGAGATTTATTAATATTAATAAATTATCCTTCTGGAGTAATAATATAAATTAAAATATTAACAGTTGTTATATGAGATTTTGTTACTCATTTTAAATCAGCAAGTGTATCCGACAATAAATTTGCTAATTTTTGCAGATAAATTAATTTATGAATTTCTTGTTCATATTGTTTTTTTTTTCTCAACTTTTATTATCTCCCCCTGATACTGAGAATATTACTTTATCAAATGACAATCTGCAAATCGAGCAGTAAATACATCTCCCATTAATGACTTAAAATATTTAATTATTGAGAGAGATTTACATCCAACTTATATTTCTAACATCTTTTGAGAACTCATCTTAGTGCGTTGTGGTGAAATAATTAGAATATATACCGTACATTCAAAAATTCTTAGATGAAAAATATATAGCTTTTGACCAAAAATCAAATGATTAATTTGAAAAATCTTCTAGTTCTTCAATGGATTCAACGTGAGTTTTCAATATTTTTTTCATTATTTTTAAACCAAGATAATCTAACTTATCATTCCAAATAATAAAAATGTTTAGATATATAAACTTCTGGTTTACTATAAAATTCTTTTCAATTTCACTAATTTTTGTATAATACAAATTAGAGAAATAACAGAAAATTTTTCACTATATTTTTCTACCCGAAATAATTCTTGTAATATGGAGGTATTATTATTTCATCTCATTTACTGTTTCAATATGATATTCGTTGCTGTGAATATTTTTAAAACTTAACAAATTTCTATGAGACTTTTGAGAAAATAATGTATTTTGTATAGTAAATTTTGTTCCTCTTAGTAATAATATATTGGCTCTTCTAGAACTTTCAATTATTTTTTGTTTTACCAGAAATAATTGTCTCACCCATTTTTAATATAATGACCTAAATTTTTTTTTTTTATGATTTATGATGAAGTGTTATTTTTTTTAAATAATATGTGTTTTATGAATATATATATATATATATATATATATATATATATATATATATATATATATATATAAAACACAACCTCACTGGGATTCGAAGTCGGGTCTGGTGGGAGGAAGAATAAGTCTTCCAACCAACAGGCCAACTTCTATTTATTGTTAATTAAGGTTTTATATATACCTGTTGGTTGGAAGTCTTATTCTTCCTCCCACCAGACCCGACTTCGAATCCCAGGGAGGTTGTGTTTTATATA
>CANXYC010412624.1:0-29815 GCA_948193065.1 Aleurites moluccanus
AAGCATTGGGCTAAATTATTTAGCTAAGAACTAATATAAGCCCAAAATTCGAGCCCAAGTTAGATGGGCCGAATTAGGGTTTTATTGGTTAACCTAATGCTAGGGTTAAATGCCTATAAATACATATATGATGTTATTTTAAAGGCGACTGATATTCTGCCGTTTTTGAGAAAAAGGAATTGAACCCTAATCCTAATTCTCTTAGACGAATCTAGCAAAGCGTCTTGGAGAATATCTTCTTGTTCGTGAGACGAACCAAAGGAGATACGATCCGTTCATATGGATACCGTAGAGGCAGAAGGCGCAAAAGCTTCTGCTCCTGACTCATAATCGTTTTTCATAGTCGAATCATCAACCAAAGGTATGAACCCTAACCTTCTGATCTGGATCTTCATATGGATCATGGAGGAAATTGAATAAAAATTTTATTCCGCTGCTCCTCTTTATGATTTTGATTTCCTGCAGAAAGTATCCAAACTTGCAATGAATCCCTAATCTTTTTAAGGAGATATGTAGTACGATTTGACCTATGCAAATGGTTAGGTATATTACTGCTTTGCCGGACCCTGTTATCTAAGCCAACCACCTAATCTTCATGTAATTGACTCTAGAACCTAATTTCTCTTAGGGCCCATGTACCATAATAAATCAAATATTATACTCATGAAACTAATTTTCTCATACATGTATGCATATCATGTACATATATGTCTATGCATAGAACATGCCTTCGTAAACTTGTAGACCAATGACTACGAGTTGGTAGTCAAACCCTAAATAGTCTCCAACTGAGAAAACCCAAATGAAGTAACCACTTACCTCAAGATGTACAAACCTGACTTGTACCCTAAAGCAATGAAACCGAAACACTTACCTCAAACTGTACAAACCTAACCTATACCCCGAAACTATGAAACAAATCCACTTATCTCAAAAATGTACAAACCTGACCTATACCCCGAAATAGTAAAACATATCTACTTACTTCTAAATAATACAAATCTGACCTATACCCGAAACATAGTGAAACCGAACCACTTATCTCCAAACTATATGAACCTGACATGTACTCCGAAATAATGAAATAGATCCACTTATCTGTCATGACCTGCTCTCGGGCCGCGACGGTCCTAGGGTACGGGAAATACCAAAGGCGACCGACACCCGTAAAACCCATCATCACATCTATACAATCTCATACTATACATATCAATCTATAGTCACATAATTATATAAACACTATTCATTCTGTTACTATGTCATTCATTCTGTTACTTTCTATAATTACCATAATCTTATATATTTTTACTCCAAAATATCTATACACACATGTTCATAAGCTAACTATACTATATATAACCCATGGAGCAGCTAAGATATGAACATACAAAATAATACAGTGTTAAATAATTACACTGATATAAAAACTGCAGAATCCATAGAGAGTCAAAATGCTGGGATGTCTTGTCACGACCCATTTCTGGATAGCGATGGTCCTAGGATGCGGGAGATGCCAATGGCGACTGGCACCCGTAGAACCCAGTATCACATGTATAATCTATAAACCATAATTTATTATCCATTTTACTTAGTTACCTTCCATTCTGTTATTTTGTAATTATTTCTGTAATCTAATGTTGTTGGCTGTAGTAATTATCATCACATCTCATATTATCATTATATATCATAAAACATCATCATATATATATATAAATGTTCATATCCTAACTATCCCATACATACGCCATGGAGCAGCTAGATTATGAACATCAAAATACAGAATTCAAAATATATATATCAAATGATAGCAAGCAGAAATCCTCGGATGACAGACGATGGGATTCTGCAATCTACTTCTCTCCTAAAAAGGTTAAACAAAGAAAAGGTGAGTATATAAGATACTCAGTGAATCTATATGCATCGCAAGTCAAATAGGATGGAACAATGCTATATAATGATAAAGGAACAATGGTACAATATCAATCATGTGGGTTTACAAAATCAGTTACCAGGAACTGACAGGAATATTAATGATCATATCAAAAGCATGGAATCATATGTTAAGATAGATGTAAGGCCCTAAAACATGTAGAATATGTGTAATCACACAGTCGATCACATATCAAGTAAGCATAAGACTGATCAGTTCCTACGGTTGGGACCAATAACCCTTTCCAGCTATGGCATTAATATCAATGTGCACATTGCCGACAGTATGTACCCACTACCCTGTCGGAGCGGTAGCTATGTCAAACCACATTCAGGTCAATACAAATGAACATCATATCAATAGACACCATTATGCAACAATGGTATCATCAATGGCATTAAACTCACTATCTTTCAAATCAAATGGCATTGCAATATATG
Source organism: Aleurites moluccanus (assembly GCA_948193065.1). Taxonomy (NCBI): domain Eukaryota; kingdom Viridiplantae; phylum Streptophyta; class Magnoliopsida; order Malpighiales; family Euphorbiaceae; genus Aleurites; species Aleurites moluccanus. The sequence continues at coordinate 2,371 of CANXYC010412624.1, forward strand.
ATATATAATCAATGATAAGAGGTATGGTAAACAACAAAGGTATGGAACAAAAGTTGGTTCAGCAAAGGAAATTGGTGGGCCAATTGGCATACCAATGTCGCTGGCGATGATGGTATTCAAATGATAGGCCTATGGAATACAAAGCAATAGGCCAAGGCAAAAATAACTAGGCATTTTGTCAAACACTTGGTGGGTACAAAATGGCAATCCAATAGGTTAGGTTTTGGTGCAAGTTTGGCATGCCCAATCATCCAACAAATAAACCACATTATAGGCAACACAATAGGTATCAAATATACAAGATTAAACAACATAAAATGGATCAAAATGGCATAGGAATTCAAGGCAAAAATCAAAGAAAATGAAGGCCATGAATAGTACCAAACCATTCAGCCAAAATAGGGATTTTTCATATGAATTCCAATGATCAATCTAAGGTCTTAGGCATGTTATTTGATGCATATAAGACTCACCTAAACCTTCAAAATGCTTTGAAAAATTGATTTCCACTCAATTTCTGCAAAGAAAGCAATATGGGCAACTTTGACAATCTTTGTTTTCTACATCAAATTAACCATTAATTAGTTACCTAATAGCCTCCAATTAACATATTCTAACATCAATTAATATAAACTAACTCTAATTAACATAGCTAAAGCATACAACTTCAAACAAGTTAGGCAAATTAGGGTTTTCTACCAAAATGCATCAATTGATGCAATCTAACCTAAAACCCATTCAATTCAACCTTAAAATCATCTAACTAAACCATAAAATTGAACAAACAAATTCCTTACCTCTTGGTGATGAAGTGGCCAAAATTTCTCCTTCTAAATTCCTTGAATTTCTTTGAGTTTTCAAGCAATTTAAAGGTGGAGGATGGAAGAACACTAGTTAGAGTTAGGTTTTCTTTAGTTTTTCTTAAGGAAATTTGCCTAAAAATGGAGGAGAAGAGATGGGAGGTGGTTCAGCCAACAACAAGCAAGAAGAAGAAGATGGAGAAAACGGCTAAGTGTTGGCTTATATACAAAAATCAATTGGCAAATTATATTTTAGTCTTTAAGTTTCTAAGTAATTAGGTTTTGACCCCAACTTCTTCTGTAATTTATTCTGTCAATTCTGTCAAGATTTATATTTCAATGTGGGGATTCGATAAGCTTATTTTAATTTATACTTATTTATAAAAATAGTTTCAGAGTCATTCTGAAACTCAAACAGACTCATTTCCACTATTCACCTTAAAGTTTCATTTATTTATAATTTTGCCATTGGTTACTTTTTTAGTGTTCCTAAATGTTTTTCACTTCTTTATTTTTACCAAAATTACACATGCATTAAGGTGATCTTTTACCCCCTGATCAAATTCAGAAATTCTTCTGTTGATTGGACTGTTAATTTCTTGGCAATGTTTCCGACATTACCGATTTTCGAAAAAATAACTAGTTCGCTTTCTAACTGTGTCTCTAAAATTATTTCCCATTATTTCAATATTTTTAAACCACATACTGAGAATTAAATCATGCATATATGTTAGGACTGCCTAGGGTATTACATATCTGCCTCCTACTCTATACCTGGAGAGGGAAACAGTGAAAGGGTGAGTATGATACTCAGTGAATCTAATATGCATCGACCAATAAATAGGTAATAGAATATCAATAAAAACAATAGGCATATGAGATAAATAAATCAATCTGCTCAAAATCTCTGGATACAGAATCAAGTATAGAATATAACTGTAAAGTCAGTACTCATATCAAGGAAGATATATCACATGGATAAGACAGATATAGAGCCATAAAACGCATAGAATATGTGTGAAACACATAATCAAACTCATATCAATAAACATAAGACGGATCAGGTCTTATGACTAGGACTGATAACCCTTCCTAGTTAGGGCATAATAACAATACATTGTGCACAATGCCGATAATATGTACTCACTACCCTGTCGGGGCAGCTTTGTCAAATCATATCGAAATCAATAGAAATAAGAAACTCATCAATAGATATCATTTCACAATAATGGAATCACCAAGTATTAATAACTCATCATCAATCAATTCAATGAGCAATAGAATTAATAGAATAGCAATAACAATTGATTATACAATGATCAATGGTTTAGCAACCAATAATGGGATAAAACATAAGTTGGTCATTTACGGAAAAAAAGTTGACGCAATTGGCATGCCATTGTCTCTGATGACGATGGCATTCAAATGGTTGGCCTATGGATTTTTGAGCTAGGCATTTTATTGAATACATTGTGTGCACAATGAAATGACATTTTGGCAAGGTTTTGGTGCAACATTGACATTGCCCCAAAAATCAACAATAACACACATTATAAGCAATTCCATAGGCATTATATACACATCAATAAATAACATTAAATGGATCAAATTGGCTTAGGAAAAACAAGCCAAAATGAAGCAAAATCAAAGGCAATTTTGCCCTAATGTGGTTCGGCCAAACATGAAATTTTGGAGCAAGTTTTCAATTGACATTTAACACTTTAGGCATGTTATAGGATGCATAAAAGACTCACCTAATACTCCAAATTAGCTAGCAAAATTGGTTTGCCACCAATTCCTTCAATTTCCTCAAAGTAGGCAAAATGTGCAATTTTCTTCAATTGAATTTTCTACAATAATTTAACTATAGAATAATCATCAATTAACTTCCAATTAACTTATTATACACTCAATATACATATACTAACTCAATTTCAACAAATCATCTCATATAACCTAGGTTTAGGGTTTGCAAGTTGGGCAAAAAATGTTATATGCATCAATTGATGTAATTAAACACCTTACCCAATCTAACTAACATCTAGTAATCCTAAATCAATCATAAAATTAAACAAAGCATTAATTTACCTCAAAATGATGCTTTGGCCGAAATTCCCAAGTTGCATGTTCTTGAAATTTTCTTGATTTCCATGGTAGCAAATGGATGGGGGATGAAGAATATGTAGTTTATTTTAGTTTCCATGGATTTTCCTTAACAAAATTGAAGAAAAATCAATGGAAATGGATAGAGAAATTTTCAGACAAAGGAAGGAAGAAATGGCCAAAATTTTGCTAAGTGTGGCTTATATAGTAAGTCACATTTGGCAAATTTCACTTTGGTCCTTAAACTTTCCTTAAATTGTGTTTTTGCCACATTTCTGTTTGTAATTTATTCTGACAATTTCGTCGGGATTTGGATTTCAAAGTGAATATTCAAACATCTTATTTTTATTTATACTTTATAATAAAAATAGTTTCAAAACTGTTCTGAAAATCAGATAGTCCAAATTTCACTATACCCCTAAAGTTCCATTTATTTACAGTTTTGCCATTGCTTACTTTTTCAGTGTTCCTAAATATTTTTCACCTCTTTCTTTTTACTATATTTACACATGCATACACATAATCATTTACCCTCTAGTCAGAATCAGAAATTCATCCGTCGACCTGACTGCTATTTTTGCAGCAGCGATTTCGACACCAACAATTTTCAAAAAAGTTTTTTATTTTCGCTCTAACTGAGTTTTTAAAATTATCTTTAGTCATTTCGATAATTTCAAACCACATACTGAGAACTTTAATCATAACAACATGGTAAGCTTTTCTAGGATATTACATTATCTCAAAATAGTACAAACCTGACTTGTACCCGAAACATAGTGAAACTGAACCACTTACCTTAAACCATACAAATCTAACCTGTATCATGAAACATAGTGAAACCAAACCAATTACTTCAAACTGTACAAACCTGACCTATACACCCAAGAAGTGAAACTGATCCACTATACACATATCCTATCTGTACCCCGTACTAGTGAAAACGACCCTTGTGAGGCCTCGCTCGAGCAGTAAAATACTCTTTTGGGAGATTTTCTACACAATAATGATAACTTTTGCCTTACTTTTGCAAAAAACTTTAGTAGAGTCGCCACCTTAATTTTTAAGGGAAAAAGTAAGGAAAACCCAATCTGACTCCAAAGTCAACCCAAAGATAAAAATTATTAGACCTTCGAACAGGAACTGAGTTCGAGAACTAGGTTTTTAGTTTTCAGTAACTCCAATTTGGCTTACCATTTAATTTATGATTTATAAAAAGGATGTATTTTTTATGAATAGTTATAAAATAACATTTATAAGATGAATGAATTATACAAAATGAAGCAGTTTACAACATACATAAAATAAGTAATTTAAATAAAGAACAAAATAAAATACAAGGATTAAATATTACAATAAAAATCCAAACATAAGAGATATCAAATCTAGTTCTTATGGGTTCTAGGTTTATCACACATTCCCAAAAATTACATAAAAATGAAATAAATTAAAATGCAAAACAAATAAATTGGGGAAAAATAGTTTTTGTATTTTTATATTTGAAGTTGTGAAATAGTCTGCCTGCGTATCCCTTTGAATGGGAATCAAAACCCACACAATTTTCCCTTTTCATAAAGAGGGTAGGTCTAATTTTAAGAAAAGTATGATTTTACCTCTTCCATTTTATCATGTTTTGGTTCTTTAATAAATGCTTTACAAATTTAAAGAAAGGTAGAAGAAGAGAAATGCATTATGCAATAGAAAGAATTGATCAAAGTTGAGTTTAGGATTTTTACCTTACTTTGCGACTTGAGCGAAGGTCGACTTAGAATTCTTCCAAATTAGAGTTTCACTTTTTTCTAGGATAATCCAATTAATTCTTAATTAGCCAAGCTAATTTATTTAGTCAAATTAATCCTAAAAGTGATGCTAAATTGACTCAAAGAGAAATCAATTTAGGGGGTTAATTGCTAAGGTAAATCTTATATTCCTTCAAGCTTAAAAAAAAATTGAATAAATCGGTTAGAAATCCAAAAAGAAGTGAACCACTTATATTAAAGAATATTGAATAAAGATGGAGAAGGGAGAGCCAATTAATGAAAAAATCAACTTAACTATTCTGATGTAAGTTTTGGAGGTCCATGGATACTTATATTTATAGGGAAAGGTTGGGGGCCAGGTCTAGATGCAAAAATGATGTGGGAAATAGAGAAATGCTGTCAGAGCCTCTTGGCGGCGCTGCCCAAGAGGCTTGGCAGCACTAGCAAGCTATGGTTGCAGCACTGCCACTTCCCTAGGTAGCTGCAGACAAAGCCTCTTGGCAGATCTGCCCAAGAGCCTTAGCAGCGCTGCCAATGGCCTTTGACAGTCTGCCAAGTGCCACGTGGTTGTTCTGGCTTCTTATGGTCTGATTCATTAGGTTTGGTGGTTTGCCCCAGATCAATTTGACATGGTCTGGTTTGTTTGTATCGAAGGCGCTTTTGACCTCCAATCAATCATCAATCAGTCTGGCATTGTCTCGAGTCTTCTTAGGATACAAAAATACGTGTTCACAACCTACTGTCCGATTTACTTGTACTATTGAAACTGACCCGCTGTTATATTTACCTATACCATTGAACCGACATGTTGTCCCATTTACCTGTACTAGTGAAACCGACACACTAACCCATATACCAGAAGATCCTTAATCAAATAATGAAACTGACCCACTGTCCTACCACCAAATTGACTAAACCTACCTGTCAAAAACCAAATAGTGAAACCGACCCACTTTCCTACCACTAAATTGACCAAACTGACCCGTCAAAATCAAATAATGGACTTGACCCCCGAAAAAAAAATTAGGTGTCTAACCAAATAGTTGACCCAACCCGCTAAAAGAATGTGTACCTAACACACCGATGTAAGGAAATATTTTTCCTCGAAAGTCATGTATATTAGACCTACTCTAAAAACTGTGCATATCAGTCTTACACCATTTTTAGTTAGTCCGACATACCCTGTATATTGAATCTGACCCCTATGTTCTTTTGTGGAAGGTACCGATGGCCAACTTTTCACCACTCTCCTTAAGAAACAAGAGGAAAATTTTCAAGCTATCCTCAATTCTACCTTGGATGCTCAATAAACCCACTCTAACAAAGCACTAATAGCTTAGCAGATCAGCTTCAATAAAGCCATAGCTGCTCAATAAACTAGTTTTCACAATGCGATAGACTATATGGCTAATACCTTAAATTCCAATATCAGGCCATCATTAGTGAGGTGAGGAAATGATGAACCAGAATCAAGCCAACCCCATTCAATTGAGCTCTTAAACTATATCTAGTGCTAATTTGGGCAACATTAGCATGTCGAAAAACAAAAACAACATCCTTTCTGTTTACTTGAATCCTTTTCAGGGAAGCAAAATTCTTACCCACACACTGATGAAAAAGTATGGGGCACAATACCATTACGCTAGAGAAAAATTGCACAGTGGAGGATAGGGGTAAACATATTCACACTTCCACCTTCAAGTATGTTACCTTTGATATATAGAAGGGCAAGGGAGTAGCTACAATTACTAAATCAGAAAAAGGAAATTTACTGATTTGGGTAAGCCTTTGAGCTTAATTTATAAGGAAGCATTGGAAGCCAAGCTAGTCACACTTTTAGAACCGAGGCCACTTTCAAACCCTGTGCCTAAAAATTGGAACATGATTGGATACTGCGAATATCACTAAGGCCATAGGCATTAAAATGACATATAAAAAACCTGAGGCACCAAATCTAGGACCTCATTGAAAATGGGGACATCCTTCCCCCTACCCAGCCAAAATTCAACATCTCTGCTAATCTTCAGACTGTTCTAGAATCTTACAAATCCAAAATACAGACTCAACTTAGAGGGTTACGAGTCAGTCTACACATTAGATCAAAACGTGGAAGACTACTCTCTTTGAGCAAGTCCTCACAATAGGAAGTAGAGTAGAAACATACCCTACAAAGCTCATCCATCTATCTTTGGCTCATCCAGACAATTAGCACTCTAAGAAATATCCCAACCATAATGTCAAGCCTCCTTCCCAGTTAAGTCAAAGCTCAAGTCAAAATTTGGACCTGAGTCAGTGTCTAAATCAATCAAGTCTTATCGAGTCTGAGTCTGAGCCAAAATCTAGACCCGAGTCAGTGTCTAAATTAATTGAGTCTTGTAGAGGTAGAGTCCAAGTTAGAATCTAAACCTGAGTTAGAGTCAGAGTCAATTGAGTCTTTTCCCTCTTTTTTAGTTTATAATGAACCCTCCTAATTTGTATCTAGTGATGATGGAACCTTTGTCAGTAATGATGAATTTGATCTTTTATGATAAATGCATGTGTTTTTATTTATTCATGAATTCAATTTGAATGAGAAAGGTAAAAAGAAAAAAGAAAAGAAGCAAAGAATAAATTAACCTTGGCACAGATGACAAAATAGAAGTAACATACCTTGCATCATCTTACAGCTTTGTGCATGGTAATTAAAGAATTAATGGACTATTTTGCATGGAATCTAAAAGATATGATGCGTATTGACCCAAGAAAAGTGGTTCGCAAAATTTTGACTTGTGTGCATGCAAAGCCTGTCAAGCAGAAACTAAGAAAACTTAAAGTAGAACGGAAGGTCAAGGAGGAAATGATGAAGCTTCTAGAGAATGAATTTGTCAAGCCTAGTATATGCCCATCATGGTTGGCCAATATAATAATGGTCCCCAAAAAGACAGAAAGGTGAGAACATCGCCCTATGGGGGCATTAAACTTTCATCGGTATCCCAATAGGAGCAACTCCCTACTCCCTAGTCTACAAAATGGAAGGGATACTTCCCATTAAGATGCAAACCTGATCTATAAGGGTCATATGAGAAAATCCAACTTGATGAAGCATAATAGATTAAGGGTTACCATGAGCAATTGAATGTCACCAAAGAGAAAAGAATGGATGCCTTATACTGGATACAGGGGTATCAACATAAATTAGCTCGACATTTCAATAAGAGGGTAATTGACAAAAGTTTAGAAGAAGCCCGCTTGGTGTTGAAGGAAATTAGAACTCCCATTCATGACCTATGAGGCAAGTTTAGACCAAATTGGGTCGGCTCGTATATGCTCAGGAAAATTCCATCTGTTGGAGGTGCCATATTCCATCTGGTATAGGTGCCATACTCATAGATCAAGACAAAAATGAATCTAAATCAATCAAGCAGATATTTTGCATAATCTGATCATACATTATACAAACAAGAACTACGTGGACCTGATTCTCAAAATTAAAAGAAAAAAAAAAGGAAAAAAATGGAGATACGTAGGTAGTCTTATTGAGTACGATCCAAACCATAATAAAATCATCATTTTGTGATAAGTCTGAATATGGTTATCTGATTCATTTGCCTGCACTAAAAACCCAAAAGGGCGGCTTGATCAAAAGTTAGAGCAAAAAAAAGAAGAGAGAGAAGAAAAGCAAGGAAAATATAATATATCATTTTATATCATGTATTATTCACCATAATCATTTTTGGTGATAAAAGTATACAAAGTGTCATGGCTCGTCAAAAATCATGTCATGTCTAAATATAGTTTCTTCAAAAATTCTATCTCATCAAAAGTCATGTCTCGTCATCCAGTCAAACGACAATTTGTGACTGACCAGTCCATCCAATGATCAGGGTGAGAAGAATGAAACCCTAAAATAAAAGATCATAAGTCAAAGTCAAATAGAAAATAATAAACCTAAAGCTAAAACAGAAAAGTCAAATCAATTTGTCTAAGCTCTCCTAGTCTTATCTAAGTCATCGCGTCCTTTAGGGCATTAGACACTCTTGTCTTGGCTTGCACCAACTCTTATTGCCGTAGTCGCCTCTGTCTCTGTGTCTGTCATAGGTCTAGCACTTCCCTTAATCTTTATGTCCCCCTCTAGCTCACAAGTTAGAGAGACCCTTCGTATCTTCTAAATATGCCAGACTTTCTTCTTGAGCCAAACCTGAGTAAAGAATGATATCAAATTCCAAGCAGAAAGGAAAATTAAAAAAAAAAAAAAAGAAATCTGAGAAGCATAAAAAAAAGAGAGCAGAAAAACATAAAGTAGAAAAATTATCCAAAGGAAGAATCCTTTTCTTACCTCAAAGATCACCAGGATAGCTGACCAATGCCCCTCAGTCTCACAGCCACTGTCCGAACTGTGCAAAATCCTTGGAAGATAGTTCAGAAAGTCGACAAGTCCACTACTGCTCTACAAGAAAATTGAGGTCCACCCAGAAAGGAATCAAAATGACTTAAGGAAATCCAAAGTTATTGGAAAAACTCAATCACAATGAACTAGTATTATTCTATGAGCCTTAATTGACTAGAGAGCCTTAATTCTACGACAATTGTCCAAGCTATGCGAAGTCTCAGCCAAATGACACCAACAATAGAAAAATCTTATCCCATATAATAGGACCAATCAAACTCAAATACACAAATGACTATAACCCAGGTGACTTGAACCAATCTGATAGGAGCAACCAATCAAACTCCAGGCCAAATCTGACCATAGTTGGTCTTGGCTAAATATGATAAGATTAACCAAACTCAAGGCCCAAATTGACTGAATCCTTACCTAGATGATCTGAACCAATCTAACAAGACCAAATCACATCTCGGGCCAAATCTGACCATAATCATACCTAGATGATATAAACCGACCTGACAAGTGTGAACTCTTGATTTTGCACCCCAAGTAGACTTGGGCCATGCCAGACTAATTAATGATCGATCGGAGATCAAAGTCGACTCTGAATATAGATAAACCAGACCGTGTTAGACTGATCAATATCAACAGGAGATCAAACCACTTCGAATTGGGCAAATCAGACTAGACAAGGATCATAACAACCTTGGTGGAATCCATCCAGGCTACTCATGGTGGTGGCATTGCCACTAAGGCAAGCTGTTGTCACCAGTGACTTGCCCTGCTGCTGCCAATTACCTGCCCTGTTGCCGTAAATGAATAGTTCAAGTGCCACCAAAAGCATATCATGAATCCCATATCAAATTTCGATCAAACTTTTTTCCATCAGTTTCCCTATAAATAAAAGCCTCAGTTTACTTCTCAAAACACACCAGATTAACTAAGTAGAGTTTTCCTTAGTTGGATCTCTCTTCTCCTCCTCTATTTAGCTTTTTTTAGCATAAGTGGTTCATCTCTCTTTGATTTCAAACCGATTTCTTTAACTCTCCTTGAGTTGGAGGAATGGAAGACCTAGAGCGATCTCTCTCTAAATCAATCTAGCATCATCATACTTCTAATTAACTAATCAATTCAACTTGGTAATTAAAAATTGGAAAATAATCAAACCTTTGTGCTAATTTTGTTACTAAAATTAAAGTGGAACTCCGATCCAGATGAACCCTAAGAAGGCTTCCCCCTCAAAGCAAGGTATTTTGTTCTTACCTCAAAAATAATTGGTAAAACATCAATTAAAGAATCGAAATATGATAAAATCAAACTTTTCCTAAAATCATACCTAACCCCTTTGCAAAAGGGAGAACTGCGTGGGTTTTGATTCTTATTCAAAGGGATACGCAAGTAAGCTGTTTCAAAACTTTAAATCCAAAAACACCAAAAACCTCCTTTTTCTGAATATATTATGTATTTATTGTTATTTTGAGGAATGTGTAGTTAACCTAGAATTCTCATTAAGGGCTCCCATTGAGTGCTAGAGTTAACATCTTCTATTATTAGTTTTTTGATGTAATTAAACCTTTTTTACCTTTTATTCTTTATTTTAATGTTATATTACATGTTTTATTATGTTTTATTCATGCATCTTATAATTGCCATTGTTATACCTATTCATGAAATTTATTTTCATAAATCAATTGTTAAATAAAATGCCAAAAGAGAGTTACTTGAAAGCCTAGTCCTCGAGCTGAGTCCCGGTTCGAAGGTCTATTGATTTTATCCTTGGGTTATATTTTTGAATCAAATCGGATTTACCTTTTTTTCCTTAAAAATAAAGGTAGCGACTCTACAAATTTTCAAAATAAAAGGTTCAAGAAATGATTTGCAAATGTAAGGTAAAAGCTGCCTTTAGTGCGTGGGAAGCCACCTTAGATTGAGTATTTCGATGCTCGGGCGAGACCTCACAGTTGGCTACTCCATTGGGACAATCTTTTTCTAAAAAAATCAAGAGGACTACTAATTGGTTTGAAAGAAAATAAATACTCTCTTTTTTTAAGTAACTTTTGTTTTGTCTTTTTATTTAATTATTGATTTGCATGCATCACTTTGCATAACCTATTACAAATCAAAAACTTCAGATAGCGAGTAGCATCGACCTGGTAACTCTCTTTGAATATGTTGGGGGATAGCAAAAGCATCCATCCTACGATAAATCTTCAATCTCTTTGAAGTATAACGTGCAGTAGTTCTGTTGGACCCACTCGAGGCTCTTTAACTCACATATGGTTAGGTATATCACTGCCCTAGTGTGACAGATGCCCTTTTATCCAATCCACCTAGCCCTCATGTAATGAACTTAAATCTTGGACCTTAGGGCCCATGAACCATAATGAATGTTGTTAAACTATCATCATGAAACCATTTTTTCCTCATACCATGATCATGCATCCATGCCATACTCATGCACCTATAATAGTTGGACTAAGAACCAGTGAGTCAAAACCCATGTATTCCAAAAGGCTTTTACCCCCATGACCCAACTAAGGTGATCATACTATCTTAGATTAGGAAGCCTATGTAAACCTTTGTTAAACCATACCTAACCCATGGTTTTTATCTTTTGAAGGTACCAATGGTTGACTTACCCAGAACTGAAGCTGAAATTGAACATGAAACCATGAACACACTCCTTATTAATCTCCTAAAGAGACAATAAGACACCTTCCAAGCTACCATAAAAGCCCAATTGAACCACTTCACTGAAATGAACATCCATCTCACTGAAAATATGAAATAACAATGCCACTCCATTCTCCAAGAGTTGCAAGCTATGCTAAACTCATACCCAGCCACCAATTCATCCATCCCAAAAGCAAATGCTTCCACTTCAAAACTTCTTATAGTTGATCTGACCAACAATGGGTTGACCCTGGGTGTCACACTTACTACCAATCCCTTTTTTTAAGAAAGAAAAGACCAAGTTGCCTCTGAAACCAAGAAACTTAAAGAAAAGTTTGAAGCCATGGAAAGAGTTCTTAAAAACATTAAAAAGCATGAGGATTTGATTGATGTTGATTCTCTCACACTCTTTTCCAATGCAAAGGTCCCACCAAAATTTAAGATGCCATCCATGGACAAGTTTGATGGAACCACTGCCCTAAAACTCACCTTAAGATGTATGGGGGGAGTGGGGGCATTAAATCTTGTTGGAGTGGACAATGAGCTCCTTGTACAATTATTCCAATAATCTCTTACTAGAGTAGTAATGAGATGATTTATGGACCTAGACACTAATTTCAAGAAGTCATGGGATGATATTTGTAATGCTTTTGTAAAACAATACCACTACAACATTAAGGTGGATATCACAATGAGGGATCTTGAGACCACCAAGTAACAATAAAGGAATCTTTTTTCACTTTTCTTACTAGGTGGCAGGCAAAAGCTTCCTAAATGATGAATAGAACCACCGAGCAGGAACATATTAACATCATTATCAAGAACCTCCTCCCATTGTATCAAACTCATCTCCATACTCAATATCTCTTAGATTTTAAAGCTCTCATTGCCACAACATTTAAAATTGAGGATCTGATCCAAAATGGGCAGCTCGTGGATGAAACTTTGAACTCTTTAAGGTTAAAAAGAAACACTAACTACCCTCCCAATTCAAACAACTCCACCAATCAGAAAGGTGGAGAAGTAGTTGTTTTGTCAAACCATCCTCCCATTAAGCTTGAAATGAGGTCCTTCAGTAACTTGGGCATGACTTTGGGAATGGTGTTTAGAAAGGCATTAGAATCTAAATTGATCACACTTTTAGAGCTAAGGGAACCACCAAATCATTTACCCAAAAGCTAAAATATGAATGAGTATTATGAATACCACCAGGTTCAAGGGCAAAAAATGACATGTGTAAGAACTTAAGGCACAAGATTTAAGATCTGATTGACAGTGGAGACATTCTACCTCTAAGGCCTTAACCCAACATCACAAGCAATCCACTTCCAAACCACCCAGTCCAAATCAATTGCATCCACTCCACCGAGCCAGAACATGATCCTATCTTTTTTATTCGATCATGTGAAGACTATTTTTGTGTGCTAGATCTCAATGACTTTATGGATGAGCTCAATGCCACACCTCGAAGTGGAAGATTCTACGAGCCTCTTGCCCAACCAACCTAAAATATCTTTTAGTTCAACCCATTTCTACACTACTGAAAATTGAAAAACAGCAATAAGCCAAATGAAGATGTTGTGCTAAAGCAATTAAAAAAGACTCAGGCAAACATTTCCATTTATAAGCTTAATCCAGTTATCCTATCCTCATCGTTAAGCTCTTTGTAAGGCTTTGAACCAATGGCAAGCTCCTATTGATATCTCGAATGAAACCTTAGTTTCCTTTTTAACCAACTCAATCAAAGCTGCATCAAACACTTTTAGCAATCATGACTTCCCTAATGGAGAGGATAGCCATAACCATACCCTGTACATAACTATCAAGGCTCAAGAAAAGACAATCCTAATGGTTCTAATAGACAAAGGGTCGGCTTTAAATGTGTATGGCTAGCTATTTGGGTTTAGGAACTGCAGATTTCACACCTTTCGATCAGATTATGAAGGCATATGATAACACTAAAAGGGAAGTTCTTTGAGTAGCTACCCTTGATATAACCATTGGACCGGTAACTGCACCTATCCCCTTCCAAGTAATTGATGTTCCAACTTGTTTTAACTCCTCCTTGGAAGGTCATGGATCCACAAGTTCAAATCCATACCCTCTTCCCTTCATCAAAAGCTCAAGTTTCCCCATGGAACTTATGTGGTCACTATCAAAGGGGATATGCATGAGAAAAGTGAGGTCCCTAGTTCAGTACCCATCTTGGAGATTAAGCTTAAACCCTTTGAAGTTCCACTATCAGGATTCTTCTTTGACATTATCCAATTCATCGAAGGTGATGGAGGTAAGGAGTTGGTTCCTTTTGACTTTGACCCTATGGAAGTATACCCGTGGCTAACATTATGAAAAAAAATGAATTATTTTTTTGGCCTAGGTTTGGGGAATAATCAATAAGCGATAGTATCATTCAATGACTACCCTATGGCTAATCCACCATTTGGGCTTGGCTATAAGCCTACAGAAAAGGATGAGGAGAAGATTCAGAAAAGAGCTAAGCTAAGAGTTAAGGCTAAAAGGAAAGGTGAACCATTTGATTGGCAAATGCACCTTTACTTTAAAACTTTAAATGGCTACTTTGTAAAAGAGGGAGAAGATTTCCCTTATTGTGATTTTCTAAACCTTGGTATTGCCCTTTAACCCAGAAACTAACCCAAAGGTTTGAAATTTTCTTTAATGTCATGCTCATCATAGAAGACTGCCAGCCAATTTAAATGATGGAGAAGGATTGGGAAGAAAACATGGAAGCTACTCTCTTTGAGCAAGTTTTCATGATTGAATGGAGAGTAGAAGCATACCTCACAAAGCTGATCCAAACCACTCTTTCTCCACCATAAAATTGGCAATATGAGAAGATAGCCTCTTTTGATAAAGCTGAGCTAGAGTCTTTTGACTCCAAGTCATTCGAGTCACTATTTTCCTTTCCTAGTTTCAAGTATGTAAAATACCTTTTCAATCTTTCTTTAACTTTGATGTAACCCGTGGCAATGAGACTTTTTGCTCATAATAAAATACTTGCCTTTTCCTCTTATTTTCCTTTGTCATATTTTTCTTTTCTTAAATCCAATTAGAATGAGAGATTAAAAGAAAATAAAATAAAGAATCAATTAATTTTGGCACAGAAGATGATCCGAAATTCACAAAAACTGCATCTTCATATCATGATAAAGATTATTTATCCAAAGAGGTCTTGGAATTCGAGGACTGTTTTACATGGCACCCCGAAGATATGATTGGATTAGACCATAGTATTGCAGTCCATAAAATTCCAAGTTATGAGCATATCAAGCCCGTCAAGCAAAAGTTGAGAAGATTAGAGGCAGAATGGTCATTAAAGATTAAATAAGAAGTTACTAAGTTGCTAAAGAACAAGTCATCGAGCTAATCACATACCCATCATGGTTAGCAAACATAGTTCCAATACCCAAGAAAGACGAAAAGGTAAGGATGTGTATAGACTACAAGGATTTGAACAAAGCTTGCCTAAAGGATGACTTTTTTTTGCCCCATATTGACTTGTTAGTATACCATATGGCAAGATCTGAAGTAGTCTCATTGACTGACTTGTATACGGGCTATAATCAGATTCAGGTCAATCCCTCTGATAAGGAAAAGACAACATTCATCACATAATAAGGTACCTATTACTATAGGGTTATGTCATTTGGCTTAAAGAATGTAGGGGAAACTTATTAAAGGATCGCAACTATCATTTTTCATGACATGATCCAAAAGGAAGTAGAGGTTTATGTGTACGATATGGTGATAAAGTCTAAAATGGTGGAAGGACACCTAGAGGCATTAAGAAAATTATTTTTAAGAATGAGACAGTACAATATGAAGCTGAACCCTGCCAAATGTCCCCTCAGTGTATCTTTAAAGTGTTCCTAGTATACATGGTCAGTAAGAAGGGAATAGAGATTGACCCAACCAAGTCAAAGGCAATTTTGGAAATGCCAGCTCTGAAAACATAAAAGGAGATCAGGGGTTTCCTAGGATGCTTATAGTACATTAGTCGATTCATTTCCTATTTTCAAGCTATTGAAAAAAGGAATTCCTAAGCAGTGGAATGATGAGTGCCAACAAACTTTCGAAAGAACTAAAGAGTATATGATGAATCCCCTTGTTATGCAACCTCCAAGGCAAGGCAAACATCTGCTCTTATATCTATTAGTAACCCAAGAATCTATGGGTGTAATGCTTACTCATAATGCAGTTGATTCCTACAAAGAAAATGTCATTTACTACTTGAGTAAGCGCATGCTTGTACATGAAGCGCATGCTTGTACATGAACTCAAATACAATCAGATTGAAAAGCTATACCTAACCCTAGTTTTGGTATGTCATAAACTGCAACATTATTTGGGTTCATATACCATGCATGTTATCGCTGATAAGAGCCCCTTGAAATTCCTTATGGAGAGTCCAGTTCTTGAAAGTAAAATGGCACGATCTATGGCAATTCTCGAGGCATTTGATCTTAAGTATGTCCCAAGAAAGGCAATCAAGGGAAGCATAATAGCTTACTAGTTAGCTGCAGCTCCTGTAAAGAGTAATGATTCTTGCGAACCTAAATTCCTAGATGAAGATATTGTAGAAATATAGCCAGAAGTGTGGAAAATGTATATTGATGGTGTAGCTAATATTAAGGGCTTCAAAACTAGTGTTGTCTTAGTTACACCATATAGGAACATTTACCCATGACTGATAAACTTGCTTTCAAAGTTACCAATAATGAAGCTAAGTACGAAGCATACATATGCATATTAGAATGCGTTGTCAATATGAGAATATACTTCCTAGAGGTGTATAGGGATTCCAATCTTATTATCTCCCAAGCTCTTGGCAAATGGAAGATAAAATAAGAACGCCTAGTGCCTTATTTTTAACGAGTAAATGATCTCGCAGAAAACTTCCATGAGTTGTCTTTCCAATACTTGCCTTGAGCTAAAAACCAATTTGCCAATGCTTTGGCAACTTTAGCTTCCATAATAGATATGATAGGTATAGAGATAGTCCGACCAGTGGTAATTGAAGTACGTTGACAGCTAGGGTACGATACTACTTACATGCAGATTCAGCTAGCTGATTGGAAACCATGGTTCTGGGACATATTCAATTTCATAAAAACTTAGTAACATCCAGAAGAGGCATCAAAATCATACCGTGGAACTTTAAGGCCTCTAGCTAGTAACTTCATCCTGAATGGTGATGCACTGTATAGAAGGGTATGGGACAATATTCACCTCAGATGTGAGACAGTGGAAGAAGCTTAACATATCATGGAACGGGTTCATGGTGGAGAGCAGGGACCATATATGAATGGTTTCTCCTTAGCAAGAAAGATTGTGAAAGTGGGATACTTTTGGCTAACCATGAATGAAAATTGTGCTATGTATATATAAAAATGCCATAAGTGTTAATTTTTTCCAAATTACATAAAAGACCTCTTATTCCACTACAGCTGACTGCAACTCCCTAACCATTTGCAGCTTAGGGAATAGACATAATTTGTCGAATCAATCTAAAATCCTCAAATGGGTATGAGTATATACTGGTGACCATTAACTACTTCACAAAGTGGGTGGAAATAGCTTTCTATCAAGTGTTGAATGCTAAAAAGGTAGCACATTTCATTAAAACTAATATCAACTCTAGATATAGGTTACCTTTCGAGGTCATATTAAACAATGGCTTGCATTTCCAAAAACAAGTAGTCTATCTATTGAAAAGGAAAAAAGAACCAGCATCATAAGTCTTCACCTTATAGTCCGTAAACAAATGAGGCAGTTGAAGCAGCAAACAAGACCTTCAAGACTATCTTCCGAAAGATGATTACCAGTCATAGGAATTGGCATGAGCATCTTTCGTATGCATTGTGGAGATATCGAAATTCCATCTGCACCCTGACTAGGGCAACTCCCTATTCCTTAGTTTATGGTATATAAGCAGTTTTTTTGATTAAGATGTAAATTTGATCAGCCAGGGTTATACAAGAAAGTTAGCTAGATGAAATAAAATGAATCAGAGGGTATCATAATCAACTGAACACCATAGACGAGAAGAGGATGGATGCCTTATATCATATTTAGGGATATCAACAGAGGCTTACTAGACATTTCAATAAAAAAGTGACCTACAGAGGGTTAGAAGAAGGATACTTGGTCTTGAATGAAATCGGAGCTTTAGTTCATGATCCAGGGGGAAAATTTCGATCTAACTAGGTTGGTCCATACATACTCAAGAAGATCATGTCTGGCAGAGGAGTCATACTCATAGGCATAGATGGGAATAAATTTTCAAATTCATGTAATCTATATCATCTAAAAAGATACTTTGTATAGTGAGCTATATAAACAGAACTATAAGGACCTGGTTCTCCCAAAGAAAAAAAAATCAATTATGAAAAGTGTTACAAAGATACATAGGCAACCTACTTTGGGTACGGTCCCAAGAATAATAAAATCATCATTTACCATGCCAAAGTTAATTGTCTCTTACTCGCTAAGTTGGAAACCTGTAAAGGCAACTTAGGCAAAAATTAGAGCAGCTCAACGAGTTAAAAACCTGAAAGGGTAGCTCAACGAGTAGAAAATCCGAAAGGGTGGCTCAAGCAAAAATTAGCAATGAAAAAAAAAGAAGAGAAAGAAAAAGAAAAAATAATAATAAATGTCTCATTTTGACAATGTCATGAATCATCAACCCTTCCATCACAGATTCATGTCTCATCTCATCGCAAATCATGAAAGTCAAATTCATGCCTCATTCATTTCATTCAAAAAATCAGAGTCATAAATTAAAAATCAGCTTATGTTCGGTTTATTCAAATCATAAAGTCCAAACCAAAGTCAAAAACATCCAAGTTGAAATAAAAAAAAATCAAATCTAATCCTAGGTGGACAGAAGCAAAGCAAAAAGGAAAAATCCTAAATATAAGTCCTCCTCCTCCTAGGATGGATATTTCTGTCATCATCTGAGTCATCATCAACTGGCCTCTTTCCAGGTTCTCTATCAAAAACCCTATATGTAGTCATTTTTTGCGGCCCTCTGGTGTCAGCAGTCTTCTTGTTTGTCTCTATCATCTCTGTCACTCTACTAGTTGATGTCTCTATAGCAGTCGTAGCTTTATCATTTGTCTTTATCCTTGCCTCTTGCTCCTTTATCAAGGTGCATTGCCTAACCTTCTCAATAGGCCAAACCGAGGTAATGAACCAAGCATCATACCTCTTCAACCTGTCTGACAAGCCAGCCAGTCTAACAAAGCATATAGACCTCCTCCAACCATTCATTATGGCCCGGGCCACTACAAAATTAATCAGTGATGTAGGGAAAATAACTTTTTCTGGTGAAATGCCCTGTGACTGACCCATTTGCCTCAAAATTCTAGTACCCTAATAGAAGGTGGTCAGCCCCATGCCCATTAAGTACACCATCCTATAGCCGAAACTCATCATCATGAAGGAATCAATCTCATACTAAGGACAATACGACAAAATAATGTATGGATCCAGTTCCAATAGCCAAGACGTCCACTCTCTCTATGAGTCAAAGCGGATCAGGGTTCTATGTGTGAAACCCTAGATTTTTCAGTCGATGATATTTTGGATATTTTATGTGCATATGTTGGTCAAATTCAAGTTATGGAATATAAGTGATAGTTAAAGGTATAAATATGAAATACAGAGTCAATTTGAATTACTTTAAGTATAATTTATATTTATAGTGAATTAAGGCTATTTTGGTATTTTCACATAAATTATAATTAATTGGACTTTTAGAGAATTTATATAATACGTAATTAGATATTGTGGTTATAGTATAATTTAAATAAAGTTAATGGTTAATTTTAGAAAGTAAGATAATTATCGATTAGATTGATTAAATTAGTTAAATGGTGGATTAATGAGCAATTTAGAGTTAGAGTTTCTAGTTCCTTTTTTATGATATTTAAAGAAATATTTTTCTTTAGAGTAGTAGCAGTATTTTGAGAAAATTAAAAGAAAAAGGAAAAGAGAAAATATTGGAGAGAACAATTCTGCAGAAAGAACTGCAACACCATTCTTAAGATTTTCTTTCAATCTTCTTTCGATTTTGTGGTGTTTCCTTAGAGATAAGAGTTAATAGACTATTTTTCTAAATATTATTGATGTATAATCATATTTAATAATTTTAGAATAATTGTCCTATGATATTAAGAGAAAAGAACAATTATAGATAATTAAAGGTTTTGGTTATGTTTTGATTAATTGTTTATGAAGTATGATAAAGAATAATTAAATAAAAATATTTTGTTTTTTATTATTACTGGAGTTGATTTCAATTGAAATTTCAATTGATTTAATTAAAGAATACAAAGGATTTAGGATTTGTAAATTGAAAATAATGAGTTAGGGTTCATATAAATTATACTGAAAATTTTGAATTATATAAATTTTTATTGGACGAATATTTAATGGTGAATTTTTGATATGTTTGAGAAATAGATGTCTAATTTATGTGTATTAAATTTTAAAATGATCCGACAATTGGATTGTCTTTTCTAGTAGAATTTGTATAGATTGTCTAGTAAAGAAATATGTTCAGGACAGCCCCAAAACATAAAATTTTCAAAGGGCCAAATAAAATCATTTTAATTTGAATTTTTTAAGATTAATTACTTGATAAGTTTAGTATATTTTAAAATTTTTGTATAATTTTTGGAGTTGTGGAAGGTAGGTTTATAAGTTAAGATTTGTATACTGCCAGTGTTAAAGCAACTAGCTGTATAGTCAAACTTAGATTGATATTTGGAGACTCAAATGAATTCTGAATTTGGAGATTTTTTAGATTTATATTTATGTATATGTTAGATAATTAGTGTTAAAATTTCAGTTAATTTGGAGAAATTTATGATACTCTGTAATAGAAAATATATTTGCTGCCATTATGAGTTTATTGAAAAGAATTTACGCTTTAAGTTGCATTTAAGCATGTATTTCATATAAGTTATTAGTATTACATTTGTATATTTTCTTAATATTTTAGGTTATCGAATGTTGATCTATTATGCATATATTCAAGTGTTGACTTAGGTGATTAGAAGATTGATTAATCTTGTTGCAAGTTACATGATTTCAGGTGAGGGAATATATAAAGTTCAATTAAAATAATTTAAAATTTATATGAATGACTTTTATATAAATAAATTAATTGAATATGCTTATAATTAGAAGTTGGGAAAGCAAGCTATATAATATTAATAATTATACGATTTATAAATTTATTTGCAATATATATGTAATGTGTATATGTAATGGTTGTCATTGGATTTTTGATATTAGAATTTATTTGTATCTAAATTTATAAGTCGTTACTATTATTATTACTTTTATTATATTTTTATATGATATTTTTATTTGGAGTGAGATAAATACTTGAACCTCTCATGGTACTTTGGTTTCTCTTAGATTTTGGTCTTATATGTTATATGTATTTGAACTATGAGGAATGAACTGGTGTATACTCCACAGTGCTTATATTTTACTCGAGTTTTGAACCTTATATGTTATACAGGTCTTGGACCATATATGTCTATATGCCACATATGTGTAAAAGCATTCAGTTGGAACTCTTCTCCATTACTTGTTTTAAATAATTATTTGTGAACTTATAAGTATATAAGAAAAAAATTATTTGTATAATTGATATATGAAATTTACATGCTCTTATGTTATATAATTTTAAAGAAAGTATTCAATGTTTTATTTAAGTTACTATTAGTATTTGAATTATTGTTAATGGTTATATATGTGCTAAGTATGTATATGTCTAAAATGTTAGGTTCCTTCACTACATTTATATATTTTCTCACTGAGCGCGTGGTTTGCTCACTCTTTCAAAATTCAGTTTTATGGTCTTATTTTAGCAAGACTTTCTTACAAAGCCAAGCCATTGTCTTAAGGGTAGTTATAAGGAATTTTATTTGGGAGTATTTTAGTTGATTTCCAAATATTAGTTGTAATGAATTTCGTTTAATTTGTTATTATTGGTTAATAGTATTAAATATAATATTTGATGGATATAAGTAATTAACTAAGTGTTTAAATGTAATTTCATAGGTTATAGGTATAGTATTTGTTAGACTAGTGAGGTTAGACTCAAGTCTAACTTCACACCGATTATGACCTCGAATTTAGGTCGTGACACTATGCATACGATACCTCGTAGCAGAATAAGGTAACCTATCTGGAGGACTAATTACCTGAAGATGATCCTTTAATCATACCTAAGTCATCCCAAAATAAAAATTAGAAACCAAAAAGGGATCAATGGAAAAGATGAAAGTGTTATACCTGAAGAATGATCGGGTTCACAGACTAGGACCCCTGTACTCTGTAATTAGCATCCAAACTCAAAAGGGTCTTAAGAAAATCAAACTCAATATGGTACACCCCTACTTATCCGAGCCACTAGCTCTACTATCTCAATATCTCTCCAGCCAAGAGAACTAGAAAACATACATCCAGAAGTCAGACAGAAAACTAATGCAAGCATCTTGAACTTCTGTCTTCTAGTATCCTCAAGGTCTTAAAATTTTTTAATCACTATAGTAAGGTAAACACAATCTCCATAAACCATGGAACTAGCCATATCATGTCCAAACTAAGCAATTTCCTAAAAGAAAGGAAATGCCCAACCCTAGATTTTGGGATAGCTAAAGTAGCATATGAATTACTACCCAAAATAGCACTGAACTCCTTAAAAGTAGGACACATCTCCTCCATGCTAGCTCCAATGTGGAATATATGGTCAACAGGATCCCAAAAATTCACACAAGCATTCAGAAAGTCCCAATCCACTTTTACACCCCTCAAGGTAAAAAAAGAACTGATCCCATACTTGCCCAAATTTATCCTATCAACTTTATCCAATTTCCCGGTCCATTTGAACATGTAGTGACTGAAGTAAGGTGCCATGAGAAATAATATTAATTCTAAAAAGTAGAGGAAAAGAATAAGAAAATGACTAAAAAAGAAGAAAGTAGTGTATAATGACTTTTTGTGAAAGAAACATGGCTTTAAATAGTCAAAAATCGAACCAAATCGGACCTGGACATTGGTGGCAGCTAACCTTTGTGTTGGCGACAACACCATGCCCACTTAGTGACGCCAGCACCTGCACAAGCTGCCATTGGCAGCAGCTCCTTCCCCTCATGGTAGTAGCAACTCCTCTTGTTGATGGCAACTCTTCCTTTTGCTGATGGCAACCTTGATTCTTCAAATTTTAAGCCATATGACTTTAGAACAAGAATTTACAAGGCATTTTAGGACATTCATTGCATAAAATTTTAACCATGATTTTGCATTAAAGTTACATAAATTTTGTTCGATCACATAAAAACATCAGTTGCATAAACATCCATTCAAATAGAGGATGTATAACAGTCATAGCATGCATACATCTAGCATATATAAAGCATAAGCATGATGTATATCTCAAAAGTTCAGAAAAGATGAAAGAAAGCAAAAAAAAAAAAGAAGCATTAGAATCTTAGTTTCTCCCCCTCCAGCGGCTATGATCCTCCTTCTGATTGACCCATCTATCAATCTCCATCTGAGTTAATAAAGAGGTGAAAGCCATCTCCATCTGGCACCCTATCAGATAAGTTCGTAGAATATAGCCAACTGGAACCTGTATTGATATAGTGAACAATGTAAGTAATAGAAATTACCAAAGGATCATTTTTGGAGGTAATAAGAATACACATACCACAATGTTCCCAGAAAAGTCTGGGGGCAAGAGGATTAATTGTATCTAGAACATGGTAAGTCCTCATCAAACTATCACCTACAATGTAAGGAATCTCCCCAGTAATCTCAGAAAAGGGTTAAAGGCAACCTCATCTTTGTCTCCTGCACTAAAACTCGGATCTTTGGCTGTTGAAGGAGCCAAAGTAAATGCTCCTGCATTTGTACCTACTGGAGGAATGTCAGGCTGAGTAGAAGATCCAGCAAAAAGTTGACATAGATCCCCAATACAGCCTATCAAACGAGTCTGACAGAACTCTAGGTAAGGAATCTCAAGATTATGAAACATAACTATGGGTGAACCAGCAAAGGACTCATCTGTAACATAGATGTCAGAATCCCATCTCATGTCAACTGGAGGATGTTTGGAGGTAGCCCACTCCCCTGTGTCTGAACTCTGACTCTCTTGTTAGTGTAGGTGCTCTAAAGACAATCATTGTAATGATGTTTTTAGAAATATATTAATAAAAAGGCATTATTTATTAATTAGTACTTATTATTGTTTAGATTAATAATGTATAACTGTTTAATAAAATCTATAGTATAAACATAGCATGGAGGCATTCATGATGAGATCATGATAGTGAGATACTTATCATGTACAATTATGTTTTAACCTAAATTTTCCTAGTCATAGAATCAATGAGAATGGACATTATTGATTCGGAAAGACTAGCACATACGTATACCATTTGATTTGATCAAATCATTTGATCCCATAAAGATGCTGACATTGGGATGTTTGAGTATTGCATGTGGATGCTTACTAGGAGTAGTAAGTACATCAGAGTGATCGCAGGAGATAGTCATATGGAAATCTAAACAATGTTAATGTGCAAATGTCCTTAGACTTGAGATGCTTAAGAGTGATCTAGAGTAAAGATGCTACACTTTAATTCCATGCTTAGCTCTCCCAAAGGGTCTGCCTAAAGGGTGGGCATTGAGTATAGTTTGACACACTAGTAAATATTTAAGTAGTCAATAAAGGATATCATAATTCCTGTTAGAAGGAGGATTTTATCTAAGGCCTCTTGTATGAGAACATTACTGGAAATCTTTGGCCAAAGTGGATAGTACTTAGAGATGGTCTCTAAGGAAATCATTTTAGTAATGATGCTCAGATTACAAGGAACTACTGTTCGGCCTAAGTATGGTGTAGCCAGCTTAGTGGAGTTAACACAATGTCCATACATTAAACCGACCTTGGTAAAGGGGCTTAAAGGGACTAGTAGCACAATATTGTCCATGTGTTATGGTTTCTGCTTACCACTAGCAATTTTTAATTACTTGGGGGTCATGATGTGTGGCAAGATACCGCTCATGATCTACTTAAGTTAGAGAGGTTCAATTGGAGAATTGATTATGAATTAAAGAAGTTTAATTCATATAATCCTTGTTGGACAAGGATTACCTCTTATGGAAATTTCCTATTTTGGAAATAGGAATTCCACTTACAAGTTTTCTAAATAAATTTAAGAAATAATTAAGGACTTAAGTTACCATTTAATTAGGAAATCTATTAGGTCATACGCATAAAAGTGTTTCAAATAATAAGTGAAAGAGGAAATTAAATTATAATTAAATGAGATTTAATTCATATATTTAATTATGGAGTTTTTTTTTTTTTTTGCAATAATTTAATAGATTAAATTAATTATCTAATTTAATTATTTACATATGATGTATTTAAT
Source organism: Aleurites moluccanus (assembly GCA_948193065.1). NCBI lineage: Eukaryota > Viridiplantae > Streptophyta > Magnoliopsida > Malpighiales > Euphorbiaceae > Aleurites > Aleurites moluccanus. Next base: position 27,548 of record CANXYC010412624.1, read on the forward strand.
TAAATTAGGACCATTGGATTGTGTTAACATTATGATCAATAAGTCCAAGGTCAAAGGAGTGTGTTTGACCTTTCATTAATGGCATTATTGTCATTAGACTTATTATTTTAATCTATGTCGTTGGATTAAAACCTAATTAATTAAGGGCTATATAAATATGATGAGATCATAATTAAATTAACTCTAAGTCATAAATCACATCCCTTGGCCGAAAATATTGAGAGGAAAATCAATAAAGAATTCGGCCACCATTCCTTCTCCATCCAAACCGAAAATCCTAAGGCTTGCAATTAAGGATTTTTGGCGCCTCTTTCCTAAAAGCTGCATGTTTGATCTTTAGTGGATTACTAGTCGGGCTTTTCTCATCTTGTGGGAAAGATAGTGGTTTGCTACAACCCTTTCTTGGTGATCAAGTGAAGAAAAGGTTTCCAAACACAAAGGTAAAAATCTTGATCTTTTAATTAATCTTCAATTTTAATCAACATAGAGATCTTGGTTTGGGAATTTTTTTTTGTTTTTCCGCTGCGCCTAACAGCCTAAATCCTAAAACAAAAGTCTTCAATCTTGGTAGATTTCAAGCACACCTACATTTAAAAGTATAACCATTTGTAGGTACCCAAATGCTTTTGGGTCCTTTAGGGTTAGTATCATCTATGTATCCTTAATGCACTTTTCTAATATGGCATTTAAAATTTGTATGACTTGTTTTTACATAATAATGGCATTTTACTTTAGTTGAATGGTTCGATCTTGGATGATGTTGAATCTTATATGCATACATGACATTTTTATGCACATTATATACATGATGTTGAATCTTATATGCAAGCATTTACCACTCCGATAAGACTAAAACACAAACCAATACACAAAGCATATATCAAACATTCAAAAATACCTTACACATAATCCATATATACTTATACTATATAACCTTTACTTTACACAATATACCAAAACATGCTTATTAGCCACTTTATACACAATTTAATATCCAATCCAACATCCACATACCTTATAACAATTTATAACCAAGTTATACTTTACAAACCTTAAACTTAACAATCATCACTTATCATACTCAAACCAAGCAACTTACATCAAATTCATATTCATTTAACCAATTTCCAATGCCATTATACCAAATAACATTAAAATACACCATTTAAGTCATTAAACTTATTAACCATCCAAAACACACCCCTAAAACCAAGCTACACCAATACGGCCAAAGTATCACTTATACCAAATTAATCATTTTCCAATTTCAACCAATTCATTCAAGCCATATACATTACATATCATTCAAACATGCCTTAAAACACATAAGATGAGCAAATGCCATTCAAAATTCCTTCAATTCCCATTCGGCCAAAACCCTAATTACACAATTCAATACCATTTTCAATTCCAATCACTCATTCCTCATTTTCATATACCATATAACTTATTCAAGCTTTAAAACACTTAAACAAATCAACACAACATCAAACCCTAACCAAAATAGTATTCGGCCAAAATGAACAAAACTCCATTTCATTTCATTTCCAAACTTTAACCAACAATTCATATCACACACATCAATTTAACCATTCTTAAAGCTTTAAATCAACAAAATACCAAAATACAACTTAGGTTCCATTTAGGGTTTCAAAATCAAATAACACCATCCAACCATCAAAAATCACATCTAAACCATAAATATTCACAAGTATCATCATATAAACATAATTAAACTAAAAGATTTCCAAAGAAATCAACTTACCTAATTTTCTTCAAATTCTTCCTTTGCTTATTTGGTTGCCCAAATGAATTCTTCCAAAGCTTTAAAGGTTAAAATGGTGTTTAGGATATTGGAATTGATGGATTTCCATCAAAAATGGAAAGAAAATCATAAGAAATGGAAGATTGAACGTTGGCCGAACCTTAGGTTTAGAAATACAGAAGTTGTTGCATCAAATTCTGAATGAAGAAGAAGGAAATGGCTGAAGTTAAGTATTTATATGATTGATGGAATTGGGTGGTTCAAAGTATTGGTGCATTTGGTTTAAAATCAACATCTAACCATCCATTTAGCTTACTTAAATCTCATCGGCCATCAAAAGTCAAAGTAAACCAAGCTTAAACCAGATCATCCACACCAAATCATAATCTTAAGGGTAAAAATCCAATAAGGTAAGCTCACGATAGCTAAAATGCTCCCGAACGATCCAACCGTCCGATTTTCCATCATTTAATCCAACGGCTAGATTTAATCAAGCCTAAACT
>CANXYC010412663.1:0-12593 GCA_948193065.1 Aleurites moluccanus
GATTATTTCTTAAACTACTGCTCAAATAAATAAAATAAGGCCATTTTCAAGTCTTTAAATTATTTTCTCTCTTTAAATATGATATTAAATCCATAAAATTCTGACGGGCAAAAAATGACCATTTTGCCCCCAGTTCACCAAAAACTAAAAATTTACCGATTAAGTCCTAACAGCCTCTGGACTATTCCTATGCCTAAAACTAATTCAAATAATATGCATAAATACTAATTCCATGCATAAATACATATTAACATCACAATATAAAAGAAATCAAAAATCTCCCCCCGAAGATCTCTATATAAGATAAGTTCAGGCTAGGCTGAGGTGTTACAAGCCTAGAGTAATCCAGTCACACTTCTCTTATACCAATCTCGGGCATCATTCCACATCAAGTGACCCACAAACTCCTCTGTGCTTCTATCTGGTATCCTTATAAGCTGAACCTTATCCTCTATTATCTCAAGGAAATCAGTGGGATCCACATATCCCCTATACTTCGGAGACTTAAGTTTCATAAACTTCTCAAAGGACACCTCCTCAACTTGTGGCACAAAAGGTGGTGGTGGAGGAACCACCAGTGGAATAAGAGCTACCGGTGCTAGAGGAACCGGCTGTTGCAATCGTTGTGTGATAAGCACCTCCAATCTCTTATAGTTCTGTTGCATCTTATCAAACCTCTGTGCCATAACAACATCCATATGAGGTGCAAGTAGAGGAGCTACTCCCTTTCTGACACTACCCACAAAACCCTCTTCTAAAGGATCTACCCTTTTAGGGCAGCCTCGTCCATGCCCACGACCTCTACCTCTCCTCAGAGGCATCTCGATGCTGATTAGGAAAACAAACAACTTAGATTCATATCAAGATGGAAAACGCAGATCTATGCCAAAGGAATACAAAACAATGACAAGACATGAATCCTATGCTCTGTAATTTACTTATTCAATCACACTTAAGCTAGTGAACTTGCACATCTATCTATATATCTATAAATTAAAGATATAACTCTGATACCACCTTTGTCACACCCCAAAACTAAAAGTGTGACAGTCCTATGGTAAGGGTAGGCTTAAGGCCACCATAAACTCGTAGAACCCAAACCTGGATCAACAATCATCAATAATATTCTATAACCATGTAATATACTTCCATAGATAAATTATCTATCAATACAATATCACTTGTTCCTTATCGATCAAAAGACAAAATACCATCATCAATAAGGAACAAGGATTACCAATAAGCTCAATCATATCTCAATTCTATTACAATTCAATCTACGAAGCTACTATGATTTGCATTCCAAAATAATACAAAACATTATGTAATTATCAAGTAAATACATAAGCTTCTTAGAGAGAAAAACAATCAAGAAACTTTGTCTATCCTGTCAACAGATTCTCTAGCACTTGAAATCCATAATAGAAGAAAAGAATCAGTCGAAAACTCAATAAGTTATGGAGATATAATAATACTTAAAGTTTTATATTGATTGATCAAGAATAGATCGAATTCAATATATATATAATAATAGTAACAATGGTTTATGAACAACAAGAATACATTTAATGACATATATATATATATATACGGGCCTACAAAGAAATGACACCCATCAATATGACGATAGAACAACCATCAATCTATACCATCCATCCATCGAGATACTACGATTTCATACAATACGTATGCTTGATCAAAACATACGTCCCAGGGCTGACAGGCCTCCCCTAGGTAAAGCCACTGATACAATTTGACCTTATCAGCTAGGTCACTGGTGCATAATGAATTCTCCCTCATTGGAAGAGCGTTCTAAATTGTCAATAGCCATAAAATCGATACAATGAACAATGGGTGGGTCCAGAGACCTCACATTATCAATATCATTAACAATATTCAATAGGTTTTTAATAATTGTATATGACCCAAATGGTGTTTCAAAGGTGATACATTTCAATAATGGCCTAAGGCCCAATGATATTACAATATCAAAATAATAATATTCAATATGAAATTTAGTCCAAGAACTATGATAAATTCCATTAAAGAACAATTTTAACAAGTGTGGATTTCATAACAAAGAATAAATTACCCCATAACTTACCTCAATCCAAAGTCAATAGTTCAACTATCACCACAATCAACAATTCTTAGGTCTTTAGGTTCACCAAGCCTAAAACAATAAATTCTCAAAAATGGGTCAATTAGGGTTTCCTCCCCCAAAGCCATTATAAAAAGAATTCTATGATTCTATAACCCTTAGTATTAGATAAAATGATTTTTAATACCAATTAAATCATTAAATGAGGAGTTACTATTCACCACACTATTCACATAAAACCATTAAATCTCATAACTCCCATAAACAACTATAATCAATGGCAATAAATGCTCATAAAAGACTACTTACAACCTATAAAAACCTAATCTAACAATGCCATAACCCATAAACAACTATAAAAGCAAAGATTTAGGATTTACCTTTAAAACCCTAACAAGAGATTTCTTGAGAAGAGAAGCCCTTGAAGTGATTTGATGCCTTAGAATGTGTTTTCCATGAACAATCCTTGAAGAAAATGGTTATTTGGGTGATTAAAGGGCAATAGGGAAGATTAGTTGAGCAATGGGGAAGAAACAAGAAGAAGAAGAAGAAATGAAATATATGATTTTCGGCTTTTAAAAATCTGAAAATGACTTCTATATATAGAGCCTGAAGTCTCACGCCCATGAAGAATGAATTCACACCTATGAAGAATAAGTGTCACGCCCATAAAGAATAAGTTTCATGTCCGTAAACAATAAAAAGTCAATTTCTAATATTTAGATAGAGAGCACAATAACGATCGTGATAAGGGTTCACACCCGTGAAACAACATAGTACATTCATAGTTGTTATAAGAGTTCATGCCCGTGAAAGAAAGCAAATTCACATCAAGGCAATCACTTCTCAAAACCATTCTAACACTCACCAAAATAACTCTAAGGTCAACTAACACACTCTAAACAATATCTATGGCAAAAAAATAATTTTGTAGCAACTAATCAATACAATCTATAACCATAATCAATACAATCTATAACCATGGGATCATTAATGACCTCATGTAATCATGCAAATCTAAATCTTAGGTGTTACATGATGATACCCCGAGCTAAGGTCAATTTTAGAAAAATAACAAGCACCTTGCAACTGATCAAATAGATCATCTATTGGAGGTAACAAATATTTATTCTTGATGGTCACTTTATTTAACTGCCGGTAATCAATACAAATATGCAATGATCCATTTTTCTTCTTTACAAATAACACTGGTGCGCCCCAGGGTAAACTAATTGGAAGAATAAACCCTTTATCCAATAATTCTTATAACTGTACTTTCAATTCCTTCCACTCTGGAAGAGCCATTCGGTAGGAGGATATTGATATAAGATATGTGCTCGGATAAATATCTATTTCAAACTCTATCTCCCTTTCTGGCAGTATTCCAGGCAAATCCTCAGGAAAAACATCAGAGAACTCATTAACAATTAGAATTTGATTTATCTCCTTAGGAGCGACACTGGTATCCATCACACTCGCCAAATACGCTATACAACCCTTCCGTAGAAGTCGTTGTTCTCCAATAACTGATATTAATTTGGTTCGAGTATCACATCTGTCACCCTGATACATAAATTTATCTTGTCCCTCCAGTTGAAATTCTATATTTTTTCCATAACAATCAATAATAGCATGATGATCAATTAACCATTCCATACCCAGAATCACATCAAGTTCAAGTACTAGTAATTCAACAAGGTCTACCAATAATTTTCTACCTTCAATCTCAACTTCTCACCCTCTATACACATATTACACATCTATGCTCTCACCCACAGGAGTGGTTATTACTAAAGGTATATGCATTAATTGTTTCTCTTTACCCAATTTATTAATAAAGTATAGTGAAACAAATGAGTGTGTAGCACCAGAGTTAAATAATACTTGTGCCGGAATATGTTTAATAGAAACAATACCTATCACCGTAGTGTTTGACTTTTGTGCTTCTTGTGAATTCACTGCAAACACCCTGCTTTGACCTCGTCCTACTAGAGCTTGATTAGTACTTTGACTCTGACCTTGCCCTCTGCCTCTACCTCCTGATCCTTTGTTCTCATTTCGACCCATCTGTACTGTAGGTTAAGAAGCAACAGTGGTGGTTGGTTTGTCTCCCCACATAGGACAATTTCTGATGAAATGACCTTGCTGACCACAGTTAAGACAAGCACCAGTCTGTAATCTGCACTCTCTATAGTGTTTTCTGCCACAAGTAGCACATGTCGGAAGATTTAATGTTGATGGTGTTGATCTTGTAGTATCACGAGTAAATTTTGATGTATTAGACTGAGCAGTGTTTCTATTGTGTCCCCATCTCTGTCCTCCTGTAGGTTGACTCTTACTGGGTCTAACTCTTGCTTCTGGTGGTCTGGACTGTGAACTACCTTCTCCCTTTTTTTTGTTGTCTGTCAACTATGTTTTTCCTTCTTTGTTCTCTTTCTTCTTTATATCTTATCTCAATCTGCATTGCCTTGTCAATTAATTTTGTCAGTGAAGTAAATTCTATAGCTACCAGTGCATTCTGAAGAGAAGCATGAAACCCACATCGAAATCTATCAATCAAATCTGCTTCAGCGGGTGCAATTCTGGTGGCATATTTACTCAACCATATAAACTTATCAACGTACTCCGAAACACTCATATTCCTCTGTCTTAATTGTTCAAACTGAATCAATCTATTGCTTCCCACCCCTTCTGTTAAGAACTCATCCATTAATGCCCTCCAGAACTATTCCCATGTTGGTGGTGCATCACTATACAACTGATTCTCAATATGTGTAACAAACCATCTCCATATGTTTTCTTTCAACAATAAACCAACCAACGTTATAGCCCTTGCATCAGAACAGGGTAATATGCTAACTACTTTCTCCACTGTTCCAAAATTTCACTGGGATCTTCAGTAGGCTTCCCCCTGAATTCTGGTAACCCCAACTTCAAAAAAATTAAACATAGTAACACCTCTCTCATCAATAGCCCATCGCCTCTCCAATCTAGGTATTGGTTCCATTGGTGCAACTACAGGTTGAACAGATGGAGGTACTGCTGTAGGTGGAGGGATTTATACTGGTGGGGGTTCATGTCTGGCTTTTCTTAGCTTTTCATTTTCTCTCCTTAAAGCTTGAATTTCCCTTAATAATGCTTCTACATTTCCTTCCCCTACTGATTCTGCTATTCCTAGTTCCTGTACTCATCTCCTTATTTGAGGTGGTTCCCCTACTTCTTCCCGCATCAAAGACTCATTATAATCTATCTCAGTTTCTTCTCTAGGAATTTATACTCTTCCTCTACCCCTTCCCCGACCTCGGCCACGGGGTCTGCCATATGCTTTTCTCAGCTCTTCATTTTCTCTCTTTAAAGCTTGAATTTCCCTCAATATTGCTTCTAAATTTCCTTCCCCTACTACTTCTGCTATTCCTAGTCTTTGTACTCGTCTTCTTTTTATAAGTGGTTCCCCTACTTTTTCTCGCATCAATGACTCATTAGAAGCTATATGAGGTACTTCTCTAGTCATTTCTACTCTTTCTCTACCCCTTCCCTGACCTCAGCCACGAGGTTTGCCATGGGGTCTACCTCTAGGCATCATCTTTAATCACTATAAGAAAAACATAAAAATTATCACGTAACAGATAACACAGAATAAACACATATATAACGAATACTGCAAATGACGAAATGAAAACCCTATGCTTCATGATTTTACCTATATCTTAGTAGTACTTACTTATCTAATATACTTATAAACATAGACTCTGATACCACCTTTGTCACGTCCCAAAAATAGAATATGATGGTTCTAGGATGTGGGACCCACTTACACAACCAACACCCGTAGAACCCTTGCAATAACTCATCAATCATCAATTCTCATACGACATTCCCCTCTCAACTCCAATATTTATTTTCAACATCAAATATATAATAATAATAATCCATAACAAACACATTACATAATTTATATTAGTTAACTATATATTATATATATAACTTCCAACTAAGCTAATTAACCATAGAGCTTATAACAAATAACAAAAGAGTCATTTTTTAGGATATTTACATAGTAAGAAAGTCTAGTTCCTTTAAAGAAGAATGAAATCTTGGAACTGCTACAATTTACTTCTGTCCTGAAAAAGGTTAAACCATTAAGGGATGAGTTTTACAACTCAGTGAACTATAAATATATTATTATGCAATAAGGTTAAGTAAGGACAAGAAAATCCACCAAATGTTCATATCAAAGATATTAGTAATAAAGGAACAAGCAATGGAATTAACATCACATAATCAAAGAATAGGTATTATGGAAAAATAGAACATAACACATATAGGGCCTCGTACTAGTGTAAATCTCATTAGTTACATTTTTTGTAGCTTAAACTCGTGAGATGACATAAGGCTAATCAAATCTTATGGCTAGGATCAAACCCTTTCTAGCTATGGTTAAATATTAATTCAATGTGCACATTGCCGATGGTTCTCACCCACTACCCTATCAGAAGATAGTTATGTCATATTGTTAAGTATCATGCATAATGAGGATCCAAATATTATTAGGTTCATGTAAGGTGACAATAACATATGGAAAATCATAACAAGTCAATCAACATTTCAATGGACAAATTTAAGTTACATCAAAGGCTAACAACGTCAATAAAATATATTACCAAATATGAATTCTTGATGAAATGGAATCAAAGATCATGAATCAAATTAAGTTTAGGTTTCTTTAAAGTTCATATGTCAAATGGAATTAGTCTTTAGGTAAAATACTTTATGGATTATATTTTGGTTTTATTGGGACATTTTAACAAACACTTTGTAGGCATGAATTTTCAAGCAAATTGACAAGGGTTTAGGTTAACTTCCATGAAACCAATTTGATCAATAAACAATAATTCAACACAATTAGGATATTCAAGTATCAAAATTATTCAAATAACACATGAAACAAGGTAAATATAAGCAAGAGTTTAGCAAATAACTTCCATGAAACCAATTTGATCAATCAACAATAATTCAACACAATTAGGATATTCAAGTATCAAAATTATTCAAATAATACATGAAACAGGGTAAATATAAGCAAGAGTTTAGCAAAATTTCAAGAAAAAGCAAGGAAGGCCATTTGACCATGGTTAGGAAAACTGGGGGAGAGCTTTTTAATTCCAACTAAGGATGGGCATAATAATATATTTATAACTCACCTCAAGGTTTATTTGGAGTAAAATCACCTTAAAACATCAAAATTCACTTTAAGCATGATTGTTCTTCATCATCACTTCCACCATCTTTTCTTTATTTTCTTACTTCTACAATGAAAATTTCACATGTTTTAGATTTAAAGTATCACAAATAATTCAATTCTAAATTCAATTTGAATTAAACTTACTTATATGAAAATTTGGTTTTTCACATAATCTTATTTCAAACTTAATTCAATCTATAATCTAATATATGTTTCTATTTCTATAATTAATTATTTATATCAATTATACTAGTCATATTTAATGAATAGAAATAAAAAATAAATCATTTACCTCAAAATCTTTAATTTTCCAACTTAGCTCTCCTTTGGAAACTCTAATTTTTTCTTAGATTTTTTATGAGAATTCTTTTAGTTTTTAGGTGTTTAGGCTTAATTTAAGAGGTAATATTAATTAGGTTTAAGTTTGAGAAATTTTGGATGAAAAAAGTTTGGAAGAAGAAGAAAATAGAGGTGGAAGAATGGACAAGGTGGTTCGGCCACCATAGAGAAGAAGAAGAAGATTTTGGGCCAAAATAGAATTCTCTAGAATTTTAGGATTTTTTTTTAATTTTTGATATTTATAATTTAGCCCTTTAACTTTCTTTATTTATAAATTTTCCCAAAAATTTTAATATTTACACTTTGACCTCAAAATTTTCATTTTAGATCTTACTAATTTTCATAATTTATTTGTCATATAAATTTTAAGTCTCATAACTGATTTGATAAAATTCTAAGTTTAATTAGGTATTCTAAATATAAAATTTGAAATTTATGTACTAGATTGTTATTTTACCTCTAACTATCTATTTTGGGTATTAATTTATTATTTTATATCTAACTGTTTAATTAAGAACTACAAAGTCAATTATATAAATTAATAGGATCCTATTTATAATTATAAAAAAATTCAGAGTGTTAAAATAATCATAAAAAAAAAAGGAAAAAGAATTATATTAGAAATTACAATATTTTTTTAATTTAAAATTCCTACCCACCTCTCTCTCTCTATAAATATATATTAATTTATTATCAATATATTCAAAATAAATATAATATATATATATAACTAAAATTAAACAATAAGAAAATTTTATTAAACATTTATTTGCAAGAAAATTTTCATTAATAAATCTAATTAAATAACTAAATAGTTAAATTACTTTTAATAAATAAGTTAAATTTAATTAATTTAATTTAATTAAATAAAAATATTTTTATATAGTTAATTTAGTTAATTTTTGACTTTCAATTGAATGTAATTAGAAATATTTTTCTATTAGTATTATAATTAATATTACATATTATAATTAATATTACATGACTTGAATTTTTATTAATTTTAATTTTATAATTTAATGTATTTACTCAATATATATATAAAAAGAAATGAATATAACTCAATATATATATATAAAGAAATGAATATAAAAGAATTAAATTATATTTTATAAAATCTGAAAATGGAAAAAACCCGTCAGTTTGAAAATTGTAAGAAAATTGTAGGAAATTTGCCAATTAAGTGACCTCTTGGCCTTGGCCTTGGATATACGTTTGGCAGTATAATCCTCTTATCAGGTGCAACCCCACATCGGAGACCCAAAGGAAAAATAAATAATATGTATATGTCAAGTGTCTCACAATGTACAAAGCAGTTGGATCCCCTGAGCCTGCTTGATAAATATGGCTAGCCCGCGCAATCTTAACGGAACAGTTCTTTTTGAACTAAGACAAAAAAAAAAAAAAAAAGAGTTCTCTTGATCGTTAAATCCGGCAAACCTGGTTTGGATTATTCCGTTCACCAATAAATTGGCCGGATTATCAGGTATTGTCTTGATTTTCGTGGGACGGATATTTGGAAATGGATCGAACCAAATAATCAATTGATTCTTAATTTTTTTATTGATCCGACTGATTTGATCTGATTTTTATAACCATACTCATTGGTTGATAATCGAACCAAAGACAAATTGAATAATAGACTTTTTAACTAGTAATTAATTCTCAACTTAAGAATGCCAAGAATAATCCACCTTCTAAATCGCAAGAGAGAAATTCTTTGCTCCCTCACCAAAATCTTGTGATTTTCATTACCAAAAACAAAGAGGTAGAATTGAAGTAACATCACCAGCAAAATTAATTCCGCCTTTAGCTACTTTAGTTGTTCTTCTAGTTACATGTTATGTTGATCTTGGAGGGGGCCCTTCTCACTGTGATTTTAGCATGTTACTTTCTTTCTTCTTTGAAGCTCATCCATTAGCAGATGTGCTACTGATTTGTATCCCATTTCTCTAGCTTCAAATATAAATCCCAATAAAGAAAATCAGTACAACAGCGTTCTCAATAATGGTAATCATTTATTAGTAGTGATAGAATGGCAAACCTTTGTATATTGCAAGCCCAGTTGGAGCCATCTTCCGCTTCTTTAAGCACAATGAACTGTCCATCCAGAAGAGGGGAGAGAGAGAGAGAATCAAGCCATGATAGAAAAATTTCTCAACTGATTCTGCAACTATATTTCATGTTTGGTTTACTCCAGTATTGGGAATGTAAAGAATTCTTAGAATAAAATTCTAACTTTTAGTTTTGGTTCACAAGAAGTCTACTTTCTAAATATATTTTTGTAAATTTAATTCTTAAACTAGTAAAAAAAAAAAAATAAATAAATTTATTTATCCAATCTTATAATAGGATTTCTTACACTTAAACGTCAGATTCCATTCTATTTTCAATTCCAAGGTATACCAAACAGGCTCCAATAGTATTAGAAAAATGGCTTTCTCAATGCACAAGGCTTTTGACTAAAATTAGAAGTGAAAGAAAATGAGGATTCACATACCTGTTACATATCCAAAAAGGGTTTATTCCTCTTTCTTCAATGCAATGAGGACACATCCATTCCTTGTTCTGTCTTACTTCCTCCATTTCTAACAGAGCATCATATAATTAAAAGTTCAGATAATTTTTGTTTTCTTTATGTGAAACATTAAAATTTTTGTAAGACCTTCGTAGAATATGATTTAAAATGCCACTTACATTCTCTTTCATTTGATTTTCTATGGGGTTTTTAAAGGCTTACCTTCACCATATCTAACCTTAAGACAAGCTCGACAAAGAACACCATTTGAAGAATGGCATACAGAACAGTCTGTTTTTCCTGGTGGGAAGAAAAATAGAAAAACATATTTAAAAGAAAAAAAGCCTAATAAATCATGTTAAATAATCAAAGGGTTATTTGATTTGAAGGTAACCTATGCATGGCTGATCTGCATCAAGATTACTGCAACGCTTGCAATCTTCTTCACCACATAATTTCTTTTGCCTGCATTGAACTTCATAATCATCTTCAGTAATAGCAATTTTAAATGCGTATATAATTTAGTTATACAAGTAAAATGTTACTCGAACTTAAATAAATATCAATTTGCAAATTAATGAAAAGAGGAATGTTCTTTTTCCTTCTTGTATTCTTAATTTCTTTCAACTATTGTACTACTAGCAATGACAACATAAAAATACAACTTGAAAACATACAATTCTTCTTTTTTAAACTCTCTCTCTCCCTCTCTCTCTCTCTCTCTCATTCGAGACAGGAACTCGACTATTATACTACTAGCTTAATTTCCATTAAATGCAAATATTATTGATACAAGTGAAATCAGCCACAAAGAAGCTTACAAATAGTAAATTAACAATTAACTTTTGCAGGTACCAAAAGTAAGTCATCTCATAGATTTGTTAGACATGTCAATTAAATAAAAAAATAAAAAAAGAATGTTCATTGGTCTATTGCTATAAAGAAATTAAATAAAAAAAGAACCTGCAGAAATGGCAGCAAATACCAAAAACAGGGTCATAGATAGAGCCCCTGCCCTTGCTATTGCATCGCTTAGCAGAAGCCTCAGGAGAAAGCGAAAGAAGATTCTCATACTTCATCTTCACCAATGGAGCATTTGCAGGCCTTTTCTCTTCCACTTCAGTCTCATCAGCAGCATCCCCTTTTAATACAATCAACCATTAATTAAATACAGAGAAAACCTTCTCTAAAAACGATCAGATCAGAGATCAGAGAACCAAGAAAATACCATGATTCAATGAAATTGCTCTTAGTCTAAAAGACCTGCGCAATGGAAAAGCGCTTTTGACTGTTGATGAGTATGGGTTTTGCTTCAATCGATCAGAGCGACGCAATTTTGAGGTATCATATACTATTTTAACATATTTTCTCTTCTGGATTTTATCACTTAATGCTGTCGAAGACGAAGAAGTGAGTGATCGAAGATCAGATATAGTTTTTTGAATTCCCAGAGACACCAATCGAGCCTGCAAATAATTCATATATGTTGCCAAATAATATTATTTTCTTGAACCCATCACAGAAACCAAAACAGAGACAGAGAGAGAGGAATGAAAGCGAACCTGGTTCTCTAAGATACGAACATTTCTGAGATTTTCATAGTCAATTTTGTTTTTGAGCCTTCCCATTTGTATTTCTACTTCAATTTCTCAGGGTTTTGTAAAGGCTTTACATGGGTTTAAATGCTAGAATGACAGATTATAGCACTAGATGTTGATTAAAGTCTAATTTTAAGTAGCTGGTCATGCTTGGGGGAAAATGACAGCGCTGTTACTTTCGATTTTTGTGCTAACGGTCGTGAATCCTCGAGTAACATTTGAATTTCAAAAAGGGGAAATTACAAAAAAAAAAAAAAAATATTGTGAAAAGTTTTAAATATTATAAATATATTAATAAATGTGGATGCTATTTATAAATTTTTATATTTAAGTTTAATTTTAGGGTTAATTATAATTTTCTCCATATAGAATGATCCCATTACATTAAGTTTTTCCTGACTTTTTAAAAATACACTAATCCCCTCTTGACGAATGTTATAATATATTACTAGACATTTCCGTTCAATTTTGCAGTTAGTAAATCATATAAGGGTAGTGAAAAAATCAAAATGTCCTTACCCTTTAATTTTAATTAATTATATTTTATTTTTATTTTAATTTTTTTTTAGGATTAAAAAATATATTTTCATACTTTTGACAAATTTGAAAATAAAAATATTTTTTAAAAATACTTTTATTTTATTTTTAAAAAAATAAAAAATAAAAATATTTTTTAAAAAATATTTTTTACTTTTTATTTTTAAATTTGTCAAAAATATGAAAATGAATTTTTTATTTGTATTAAAAAATTTAAGAAGAAATAATTTAATTAATAATTTAATTTCTTCTTAAATT
>CANXYC010412944.1:0-65907 GCA_948193065.1 Aleurites moluccanus
CAGTTCGGAGCAACGAGGTGCTCCAATCTGATAGGTTTTCTATCATTTTGCCAGGTGAGTGGTAAATTTATAATATTGATTTTACTAATATATGCTATATGTTTTGAGAAATGAATTTCCGAATGAAAATTGATTTGAATCAAAATTTTAGAAATGCGATATTTTATATATTAAAGTTGGGAACATATATTGGTATATTGGCGTTTAATTTATAAAGAAGGATTTGATTGCACAGTTGAGTATAAATATTTTTTTTATATACACTCATATATGAATATGTCTGATAGATATACCTAGATGACGGGTATTTCAGAATAATTGACGGATTAAGATTATCCTGACGAGGATAACTCTTAGATAACAGATACTGTCTTTGGGACAGCGCTTGATATACATATAGTTTTTGGGACGTATATCAAGTGGTCGCCCTTTGGGGGTAGCTCTGCACATGTGTATGACCAGTTTGCTCTTGGTGCTGCCAGATGTCATCATGCGCCCAAGATGCCAGTTTATATATCTACAAATTGTTTATATGTGTTGAGTGTATGTTTTACAGAGAATTATCTTATGATTTATTTCTTGTGCTAGATGATTTTCTGTGCAATTCGTTTTCAGAATGATGATATTTTCTAGATATTATGTGTAAATTATATGTAGAAAATAATATTATGTTTCCCTTTATTATATATTTACCACTCATTGAGCATTGTGGTTTGCTCACCTCTCCTATATTAATACTTTTCAGATCATTCTCAGTAGATATCTAGCAGAGTTAGCAGTGTCCTCTCATTTGTTCAGCATATAGCAGAGGTCGAGCCAACAATCTCTCTTTTTATTTTTGGTTAGCTAGCTGGGTTGTATATATTATTTTGGACAACTTTAGTTTGTATAATCCTAGATTTCACTTCTTTGTGTAATAGTATTATACAGTTATAAATATGTTATAATTATTTTAGATACTTCAAATATTATTATCAGTTTTCTAGTAATCGTACAGTTACAAGAAACATTATTTATTGTCACACAGTAATCGTACAGTTACAGGAAACATTATTTATTGTCACACTATCTATTAAGACAATAGAGGAAGGGGTGTGACAAACCCCACCCCCAACCCCCACCCCAACAAAACAAATTTTTAGATTATATTATATTTATTTGGGTTAACTTGTGAATGTCATGTTATATCTCCTTTTTATTTTAAGCTTTTCTCTTGTTATGCAATTGTTTTTTTTTTTTTTTCTGTATTTTTATTTAAATATCTTATTTAGAAAATTTATAAACTCATGAAAAAATTATCTATTGTACTTATCATTTCTTTTCTCTTGTATATATTAAATTGTTTTAAAAAAAATATTTTTATATCTTAAATTCATCATCCTTTGAGCCACCTAGCTATAAATATTTTTTGTTATGCATAATTAATTATGATACCATATAATATAATTGTATTGCACATAAATAGTATTTAATACTCCATGATAATAATATATTTATTATATAACTATTAAAGCCAGAACGTGAAAAGAAATTTTGAATCCATCTTTATATTCACCATTTGATTTATCTTTTTTTTTTATATATATTTTTTAAATTTTTATACAATTTTAAATATTTAAAAATAATTAAAAATAAATATTAGATAATTAATAAGATATTTAATATCAAAGTTTAAGATTTTTTTTTAAATTTTTTTCATATAATAACTTTATTTAAATAAATTAAATATAAAAAAATAAGTAAGATAGTATTCGATAATATAATATAATTATTTTTACTATATTTTTCACAATTTTTTTATTGGATATATTGTAATTAATAATTTAAATTTTTAAATTAGTATATAAAAAAAATATTGATGAAAATTTTGGTTTAAAAAATTATTACAATAATAATAATAATAATTTATATAAATCTATAATAAATTTACATTTATATATTTTTTATTTAAAATAATATTTATATATTTTTATTTTTATAATATATAAAAATTAATTAAAAATATTTTTTAATAATAAATCGTGTGAAACGTAGTAAGAAATATAAAAAAATATGAGTAAAATTAATTAATTAAATATAATGATATTAATTAGGATTAATTATTATTTCTCTTTTATAAAATGACTTAACACTTTAAGTCTTTCCGACCTTTTAAAAATATATTAATTCTTTCTGACGAATATTTTATTATATTAATATAATATTTCATTTAATTTTATAGTTAGTTAATCCTAAATTGGTCAACAATAGTGGTAAAAAAATAAAAATATCCTTATTTTTTATTTTTAATTAATTACATTTTATTTTTGCTTTAAAAAATATTTTTTAGAGTTAAAAAAATTATTTTCATATTTTTAAATAAATTTGAAAAATAAAAAATAAATAAAAATATTTTTATTTTAAAAAATAATTTAAGAAGAAATTAAATTATTTATTCTTAAATTTTTTAATACAAATAAAAAATTCATTTTCATATTTTTGATAAATTTGAAAATAAAAAGTAAAAATAATTTTTTTAAAAAATATTTTTATTTATTTTATTTTCGAAGTTGTCAAAAAATATAAAAATATATTAAAGAAAAAATAAATGTAATTAATTAAAAATAAAGGATAAAGACAATTCTGTCTTTTTATTATTTTTATTGACTATTTGAGAATTAACTAATAATAAAATTAGACGAAAAAATTTAATAATATATTATAATATTTATCAGAAAATTTAATATATTTTTAAAAAAAATAATATATTAAATTATTTTATGGAGAAAAAATTGTAATTAATTATATTAATTAAAATAAATATGAAATCCTTGGTCCCCTCATTAAAAGCCATGATATTTTCTTTGCATTTAGCTGTAAAGATATATATATAAATTAATATATTTATAATAAAAAGTAGTATTAAGATAATGTTAGTTAATCACATAGATATAACTTAATAATAAATATATATTTTATTAAATAATAAATTTAAAATTAATTTTTCTCTCTCTAATGTTAAAAAAAAATAATTATAATGTTTGGCAATTTTCTCAACTTTCCCTCTATTTTTTTTTTTCCTAAATTTTATGGTTTTAACCATGGCCAATCTTCATTTAATTGAAGATAATTTTGTAGATATATATACTAATAATTTTACTATTCATTTTTTATTTTATTAATTTTTGTATTTAATAAACTCATATTTTTCTAAATTCGTTAATATGTGTCTTTTTATGTGTAATTTAATTTAATTTTCGTTTTTTTTATGAGTTTTATTATTTTTTTATAGGATTTAGTGAGTTTTTTTTATAAAAATATTTAGTGAGTTTCTTTCATATAAGTATTATGTTTGTTTAAAAGTCTCAAAATTAAAATTTTTTATTTTAAATTTGTTATTCATATTTAAACAATTAAGTTTATTTAAAGATATGAAAATCTATTTGTGATAAAAAAATTAGTAGCTAAATAGAATGTATCACACCAAGTTGTTGGTTCTAATATTCTATTAATATAATTAAAAATCATTAAAAAAAGTTCAAACTAATTTCTTCTTTTGATATTCGTTGATATATGATTTTATATTTTTAATTAAAACGTATTTTTATAATATGAATGAAATATTCATATTTTTTCCTCGAGAAAAAAAAATGTTAAACAAAATCCTTCAAGTAGTAAAAGAAGATCATATGGAATGGGTCAAAATCCGTGATTCTTAATTTCCCCTATATATATATATTTCAAGAGAATAAAAATTCCTTTTTTTTTTTCCCAAAATAGCTCCAAATTAGAAATATTGTCCATAAATAAAAGATAAAAAATAAAAAATGGTGATAATTTTTTTTTCAAAAGTAAACTGAAAATCTTTATTAAGATGAAATATCAAACATAATTACATATAAAATGAAAGGAGGAGGAGAGGAGGAGAAATCCACAGCATTGTATTAGAGAAATTCAAAACCGCTTTAACAAGTCAATGAGCCACTTAATTATCTAACCTCCCTTGAAACTGCAAATACTAATTCTTATGAATAAGTAAAATTTGGGATGATTAGTATCAGTAATTACTACATTTTTACTCTATTTTTATTGTGATCACTAATCAGAAAAAAATTATCGACTGATCACTATATTTTGAAAATTAGTTCATCGAATAATACTCTGTCAGATTTTTTACCAGATTAAAGTACATGGAAGCTATGTCAATATAGTATGCTGAATTGAATGAACACGTTATGTCCACGTTAACACCACATGTAATGGGGTAAATAGTACCACTGCTCACTAAACTTTCACTTTTTTTTTTTTTTTTTAATTTTGTTCACTAAGCTTTCATCAATTTTCTATTTTGACCTCTAAACTTTCTATTTTTTGTTTAAATCATTTTCAGAATACAACAAAACACCCATTTAATTCTAGAAAAAATACAAATTATATTATTTTTAATATTAACTCAATTATAACTAAAATTATATGGATTAAAACACAAATATGATCAATAAACATCTTGCATATACTTGTTCATATCAAAACCTCCATAATCATGATTCTCAGTCTCAATCATAATCCCAATCTCCAATGCCACAACCGCCTTCCGTGCTTTCCTCTCCCGTTTCTCCTCCTCGAACAACCATGCTTCTCCCAGCATCAACTTTGGTTAGAACTCGTTAATCAGAATTCTATGGCCCAACCCCATTCTCTCTCAGAAGCCGCTGCTCGGATTCGTAAAAATATGTCTTACTTCAAAGTCAACTATATTACCTACCTCACCATTGTTCTCGCTTTCTCTCTTTTATCTCACCCTTTCTCTCTCCTCGTTTTCCTTGGCCTCTTCGGTGCATGAATCTTTCTTTACTTATTTTGACCATCGAATCAATTTTTTGTTATTTTCGAGCGACCTTTCAAAGATCGTGAAACCCTAGGTATTTTAGTCGTGTTGATTATTGTTGTTGTATTTTTTACTAGTGTTGGCTCACTTTTGATATATGCTTTGATGGTTGGATTAGCTATCGTGTGTGCACACAGTGCGATTAGAATGCTTGAGGATCAGTTCCTGGACGACCAAGAGCCTGTCAATGTTGGATTCCTCTCTTTTCTAGGTGGCATTACCTCATTTATCGCCATTGTGACTGCTCCCACCGTTGCCTCGCATGTTTGACAATGACACAATTTTTTCTTAGTTCTTTTCATGTATTTGTTATGAGAAAAATGTGGAGATTTAATTTTTTTCTCTTATATGAAAACAATTCAATTACAGTTTTATATATTAATCTAAGATATGATGGTATTTTAGATCCGATTAATTGATTTGTATTGTAATTTGGATCATGGTTATGGAAGTTTTTTTATGAGCAAGTATATGCAAGATGTTTATTGATTTTCTGTGTATTTTAATCCATATAGTTTTAGTTATGCGTGAGTTAATATTAATAATAATATAATTTTTATTTTTTTTTAAATTAAATGAGTGTTTTGTTGTATTTTGAAAATGAATTAAGCAAAGATAAAAATTTTTAGTCAAAAAATAAAAAATTTAATGGTCAAAATAAAAAAATGGTGAAAATTTAGTGATCAAATTAAAAAATAATAAAAGTTTAGTGAGTAGTGATGCTATTTATCCATTACACGTGGCGCTGAAGTGTCCATCTCATGGTTATTAAAATCGGAATGAACTGATCGGTTGAGCTGAAAAATAAGAATCGAACCAGAGACGACTGATTAACCCGTTTTTACCCGTTCTAGAAGAATCATACCAAAAATTGATTGAATCATATCAATTTTTCCTATTCGGACAGGTCATTTTTTTTTTTAATTTTTAATCAAATCGACTCCGTTTTATTTTTGAAATTTATTAATAAATTTTTATATTCAAGAAGATTCGAATTCATAACCTTTTGAAGATCTTTTAAGATTTTTTTCACTATATTAATGATAAATTTTGTTAATATTTTTTTAAACTTAATATTTATAATTATTAAATAATTTAATTAATTATTAATTTTTTAAGATAATAAAGCCCATTAAATTTAATCTACTCTTAATATATATATATATATATATATTTGTGTTTTGAAATTTTATTTTAATTATTATTTGATATATTTGTTAACTAATATTTATAAATTTATTTATTTTATATAAATATATTTTATTTATCATGTTTTTAATATATAGTATAATTATAATATATCTTATATTTATTACATATTTAATTTAATTATAATTTAACTCTTGTTAAATTTTTTTAATGGCAAAACTATCTAAATATTAAAAAATTAGAGGATAACTAATATAATATATGAGTTAAATTTTTTTTATATAATAATATATGATATAATTTTTTTTAATATTTTAGGTAAAATTAATTATGATAATTTTCATTTTTATAATAACTAGTTATTATTATATTATTATTTTAAATTTAATTGAATTATTTTTCTATTGTATAATAGAAAAAAATAGATTAATATATTTTTTTTATTATATAATATTAAATTTAATTATTTTTAGTTTTATTTCAGTTTAATCGGTTCAATTTCGGTTGAACATCTAATTTTCTGACTCTATGTTTTTACTAATTTTCTAATCGGTCCGATTTTAAAAATATTAGTCCATCTGATTCAGCATATTATATTGACATGGTTGTCACATCCTCTGATACAGCAAAAAATTTGATAATATATTATTCAATGAATTAATTTTTAAAATATAATAATCAATCGATAATTTTTTTCCGGTTAATGATCATAATAGAAAAATGATAAAAATTTAATCTAATTATCCTAAAATTTGCTTACAAGCAAGGATTAAGTTACCAAATTCGGAAATATTGTTCACAGGAAAAAAATAAGAAATAAAAAATTGTGATAATTAATCCTTTGACTATGAAAAATAAATAAATAAATAAAAACCTAAAAAATTGCCCCAACCGACCGATTCTCATGGATAGGATCTTTCAAAGATTGCGACTCAAAATTAGGTCAATTTTATTTGACAGTTCAGACATTAGTATAAAGCAAGCATATTTCAATATCGTTTTGCATAGATTCTATAGCAGCATTTCTTTTTTCCATATAATAATAATAATTATTATTTTGTGTACACATCTACATAAGGTGTGTAAAATAAAAATAAAAATAATTATTATTTGTGATATTGGGTGAGATTATTGATGCAAATTAATATTAAGAAAACTAAGCATTATCATGGGGATGTGTTTAATTAAGATTTAATTAAAGAAGAAGAATATATAAGTAATTATATTATATATTAGATTTGATTTGTAATGACGTTAATGGGGACTGGATTGGAGCATTGCATGTGAGGTGAAGGAGAAAAAATAAAATAAAATGCAAATTGGATAAGGGAATTAAAGGTTGTGGTTATTAGTATCACAACTTGTCCACTTGAAGATCATAGATGTTCATCGTTTTGATTGGACAAGCCAGTTGTTTCTCTTTGTTCTTTCCTTCCCTCGTTAATTATAAAATTACTCTTCATTTTTATTGATTAGAATTAGACTTTTGTAATTAACATTTATTGAATTCGTTTAAAGAGATGATTTAGACTCCAGTTAAAAAATAAACACTTTTTATTAAATTTTAAAAAATTGCAAAAGATAAATAAACACTAAAAGGTTTTATTGCCCACTATATAGGGTTGAGTTTGGTTCAGTTACTGAATCGAAAATTTTGGTTTTTAAAAATTTAAAAATTAAAATCAAACCCAAAATTTTGATCATCAGTATCAAATTAAATTAAAAATTCGATTCTTAAAAATTTGAGAATTAATATTAAATTGAAATAAATAGCTAAGACCAGTACGAAATCAAATTTTTTTTATTATTATTATTATATTTATATTTAATTTAATTTAATTATGATACTTTCAATTCAATTTATTTTAGTTATGTTTCATACAATTCTAAATTCAAATATATACTAAGAATCAATAGTATATCAAATTAAAATTTTCGGTACGTTTTCTGTTCTTAATTATAAAAAAATTATAATATTATATAATATTAAATGGGTGTTTGTTAATTTTTTTATTCTCAATAGTTACATCATAGCGTTTGGTTACTGACAATTATTAACTGTTAGATAACTATTAGGTAATCAAACAACGGCTGTTTGCAAAAAATTTAAATCAGAATCTTTTTGAATTTTTTTTCATTTTTTAATTAAAAAAACTAAATTATCCTCTAAAATAATATTTAAATAAAAAATAAATATTAATACTTATTTTTAATGATTATTAAATATAATATCAGCTAACAACTAATAATAATTTTATCAAACATTTGAAACAATCAGCTATTAGATAACAGTCACCAACTATCAGCCATTAGCTATCAACTATTTGCAATAATTAATAGTTGCTATAAATAGTTAAAGGCTTAAATCAATTTGGTATTCCAGTTGGATCCTATATTCTCAAATACCCTCCCAACCCTATTCGAAAGTGCCATAAAATCAGCCTTGATATCTTCATCACTAAAAGATGGGATAAGATTTGGGATTTGAGTTTGAGTTGGAGTTTAGAAGTTTGTTTTTATTTATTTATTGTTTTTTTTTTTAACATGAGTTGTGGAGGTTAAATTAACAATATATATGTATTCAATAAATTTTCGAAGTTACTATAAAATAATTGATTTCTCCAAAGTTCAAACTAATTAATAATAAATATATCATATGATATATATACATGTGTGGCCTATTAATTAAAAAAGCTGATGCAAGTGATGTATACTCATATATTTTTATTTGGCTTATAAAAAAAAAAAATGTGATGTATACAAATTTTCTAGAAAGTTAATTTTGAGATATACGAATGTCTCCTTAATTTCTCATTCGAATCTAACTCCTCTGCTATGACTAATATTCACAAAATTACAATTATTATATATATATATATATATATATATATATATATATATATATTCTGTGCTTTTATTTCTTACGAATAATTTATAATAATTCAAGTTTAAAAATTCAATTGAATTGAATTTTAACAATATAATTCGATTCAATTAATGATCCAACTCATATGTCTGAAATAAATTTTAATGTGATAAAATTTATTATTTAGAATAATAAAAATTATTTTCGTTTTTTACTCTTATATAGAAATTATTATGGATCTAATTTTATTTGGTCCTCCTCTAGGGTTGTAGATAGAGAAATTCTATTTTCTCTCTAAAAGATTTTTTATTTCTCACTCTTTTTTTTAGTGGCCATTGATTTTTTTAAACTGATGATGGACTCTTTCACTTAATTTTTATTCTAATAATATTCAAATATATTCTTGTTTTGAATATATTTGATTTTTTTATAGTATTTTTTGTGTTTTTATCCTCCATTTAGAGTGAATATGTATTTTTTATTAATTTCTTATTTGATTGATAGTTTGATATAAATTATAAGTTTTATTCTTAATATTAAATCTATATTTATTAATATTCAGATCGAACTCATATAAAAATCATAAAAAGAGTTGAATAGTGATTATTATTTACCACCAAACACGATACAATAATATTTTAAATCGAAATTATTATTATCATTATTTAAATTTCTAGTTTATTTTGATATTTCCTTTAGGAATTGCAATATTTGATATTTCCTTTAGGAATTACAATATAATAAGACAATGTGATTTTGTATTATTATATTTTATTAATTGTGAAAATTTGTTTTTGTCTAAAAAAAAATTGTATTTAATTTAAATGCGAATATTTTAAATTTTTAATAATGAATTTATTAAATTTATATAAAATAAAAATTAATAAAATAACTATTTTTATTTCTTTCAAAATAAATATTTTTAAAACTCTAAAAAAAAATTAATAAAATAGACTGTAATTCATAAAATTTACGAAAGTTTAAAGAAAAAATATTATAAGAGTTTGAATACTAAATATCTATATTATAAAATAAAGATTTAATATTTTTTTCTTATTATTAGCATTATGAGAAGGAGATTCGTCTATTAAGATTTAAATTTTTAATACAAATATAAAGTAAAAACTTAATTATTCGACTAATAGCATCAACAATTTGAATAAAATTGTTATATAACATAATAGTTAGTGTTTTCATTAATATAATTTTTTTTTATACACCAAAAAAATTTTAAAGAGAAAAGATTGTCAAATTGAAATTTCTAATTTTATGCACGATGAGACAGAGAAATAGAATAGAATACTTCACCGTCCATTCGGTACCTTAATTAAAAAAAGATGAAAAGCCTTTTGCTTAAAAACTAATTAATCTGTGATTAGTATATTAATTAATTCATGTAAGTGTTGATATGAAGATAAATAGTGAAAATAAGGCAAGAGAAAAGCTTTTGTAGAGTTTTTTAGTTAAAAGGATTGAAAATAAATTGAAAATGAGATGGATTGCATTATTATCGAAGTACGAGAACGGTATGGATGGGTCGTTTTCTGGTATACAGGAGCTGTTCTTGCACACTAAAAACTAAGAACACAAAGGTAACTCACTAAAGTCAGTTTGTATTTTAGAAAGGAAACACCAAAGTCATGAATGTCAGATTCGGTGTGTAGAGAGATAGAAAGTTAAAGAAAGAAAATCTTTAACTTTAAAAAGAAAGAAAGAAAAGAAAATTGGCGAGTTGGGAAGTGGGGGCCTCATGGTTTTTGGGTTCTCTTCTTTGAAAGGAACTCTTTTTACTGTCCATAACCAAACAAAATTAAAGTAGTTGTTTTTGTTTCATTGTTGCTAAAGGGAAACAAGGACACTTGGTGAAAATTCAATCATTAATTTTTGTAATTTAAATTAAAGTTTGGTTTTTTATGAGTCTATAAGCTGAAGATAGTAAGAAAGATAAATAGGTGGGAGAGGGTGGTGGTGGTGGGGCGGTGGTGCTGATTCAAAGGAAAATAGGAGAAAGAAAGGGGTGGGAACATTCTGAGATGTGGCTTTTTGTGGGGAGTGTTTAGGCAGTGGTGGCTGTCAAAAGATTAGATGAGGAACAGCTCAATTTTTTGATGGGAAATTTTTTGGTTTTTGTTGGGTGGATTTGGTGATATGTGGGGTTACTCCTTTTGGGTATTGTCCTGCAGGTAATAGGCCCTTTCATGCAATGAACGTTGTGTTCTGTTCTTTTCTGTTCTGTTCTGCTGTGTTGCTGTGTGCCCATTGCCATGCTGCTTATTTTGATTCTTCTTTGGTACTGAACTAGCTAAGTGGCAAGAAAGAGAAGGTCCTTTGCTTTGGGACTCATTTTTGGGCCGTTTCTAGAGAGTCATCTTCAAGGTGAAGTACCATAATTTGATTCTCATGCTTTCTTTCTTTCTTTTTTTTTCCTCTCTTTTGTTCTTTTTATATCTTCCATTTCATTCTTGTATTGATGATTGTCTCCTATCAAACTATTGTTATTTGTTAGTGTTTTCCTTTTCTTGACCAGGGTTTTTATTTAACTTTTTTTTTCTACAAAATCTCTGTGCTTATATTTTCTTCATGTTATCTGTGCATTAGAGGTGGCTCTCACAAGGTAGTAGTCTAATGAAAATAATCTGTTGATGTGATACAATTTCCCAAATTCTTGCATTTCTTGTAAAATGACTAGCAAAGATGGTATTGGGTGGTGTTTTCAAACTGATAATGAGTTCTCGTAGTGAGGTTTATTTTTATTTTTTTTTCCCACCTCTTTTTCTGTTATAGAATATAGTATGTTCTTTAAGTTGATTTCTGTGTCACATTCTTGACTTTAATTCTACCAATCTTGCGTATTCACCTCCACTTTGAAACTAACAATTTTGTTGGTAATGATGCTCCCTTGTACAATCTTTTTTTTAAACCCCCAAAATCGATGCTTGTTGTCCACTCTTTCGGTGTTTCATTGAACTGATATCAAGATATGCTGTTTTCTGGTTGCAGGTGTTTGTAGCTTAAATTCAAGAGATGAAAGGGTATTTTTGATTTCTGAAGGATTTTGGATTCTGGGGTTTCTGGTCTTGAAGCTTTGTGGACCAGAAGAAAAAGGGGTCTTAGTAGTGTGTGTATGTGAGATCCATTGATAAAAGAAAAGCATAAACAAATCATATGAGGACGGTGGTGTCAGTTTGGAGCAAGTGGGGGTGTCTCATGTTTTAGTTTATATAAAAATTTTAAGACAGTTTTGAGGCAATATCTCCTTTGTTAACCTTCCCGGTCTTGGGTCCTTGGACTCTGTAACCAATTTAGGAAGCGAACTTACTTCACTTTGTCAAAAATCAAACTATCCCCATTTACTCATTTCTTTCTCTCTTTGTTTCTTTCTTTCTCATCTTAGCCTTATTTTGTGGGCAAGTTTCGATCTTACTAAGAAACTCATCATCAAGAAACTTTTGATCCCTCTTCTTTGGATCGAAAACTTGGCCAATTTTTAGGAGTTCAATTTCATTTGTGGGGTGTAAATTTTCTTTCTTGTCTTGAAATCTTCCTGCTGATTTTGGTTCACTAGAAATTAAAGTCTTGAAGAGGAAGCTGAGGATCTGATCTTTATTTGCCAAAATGAAATTCATGAAACTTGGATCCAAGCCTGATACATTTCAGGCAGATGGGGACAATATTAGGTGAGTCTTAGATGCTTCTTTGGCTATCTATTAATTTCATTTTGTGCTATTTAGCAACTGGCACTAGGATTCAAATATCACCAATTGTAACTACCCTATCCTTAATTATCCAACTATATATATATACATTCTTTCCCAAATGAGTTATTTCCATGTGCTTTATGTGTTGATGTTTCGCTGTTGTTATATTTCTATGTATGTTTAGTTTTGGTAATTTGAGGGCAGAGTCTCTCTTCAGTCTTATTAAAAATCAATCGTTTTAAGTTCAGGTTTCAACTAATTAAGGACAAGCTTGGCATTTTAATAGAATGTATTGAGAAATTATTTAAGCTGTACACTTTCTGGGTTTGGCTTGCCGCTAAATTTATTTTTATTCTGTAAATGTTTTTTTTTCCTGCCCTGTACTTCTAGGGATAACAAGGATGCATAGACTGCACATCAAAGAAACCTGTTTTACTGTAATATACTTCTATAATTCAATTTTCTCCTTTTGATCTGTCTCTGTTAGTAAAATAGTATATATGTTATTTTTTTTTCTCCTTTTGAGCTCTCTCTATTAGTAAAATAGTATATATGTTATTTAATTTCTCAGTTTTTGCTTGGCTTTGCAAGTATTAACTTAAGCTGTTCCAATTAACTTCACAATGTTAATATAAGAAATAGTTATAATATGCCATCGTTGCCATTGATACTCTGCTATAACCACAACAAAAACATCTGGGTCAAATTTCCCTGTTTACTGTTATCAATAAGTAGTCTAATTTGAACTTCTCTAGCAAATGAGGAAACTTTTCTCATTTTCCCACTTTTGCATAGAGTGTGTGTGTGTGTGTTTGTGTGCAAAGTCTAGTTTTTCTGGTTTTTTAGGGAGTTTTGAAGAATTGTTCACATAATTTTTGTTTAGCTTACTCCCGTTTGAGATTTATTACAATGACTTCTAAGTTGACTTAGAGAACATTGCTGTGGAGAATTATGTTATTTTTATACTTCTTCATATCAATTTAACTGTTTACTAAAGGAATAAATCTCTAATTTTTTATTGCGTTTAGATTCCACTAGTAAAGGAAAGAACTAATGTCAGTTTGAATAAAATGATCCTTGTAATATGTTAAGCTAGCATCAGCTTGTTCCACCTCTATGCCCATTTGGCATGGAGTTCCTTGCAAAAGTGAAAAGGCAGAATTAAGCAATATTTTATATCAAAGACCAGTAAAAATACTTGAGTTATTTCATCTCAACTCAACTCAACTTAGCTTTAATCCCAAAATGAATTGGGGTCAGCTATATGGATTCTTTGTTTCCACTCTAAACAATTTTGGATGACGTATTCTGATAATTGTGTCTCTAAAACATGTTATATTCCTCTCCTCCAAGCTAGTTTATGTCTACCATCTCCTTTTTTCCTCTTCTCTATCATGATGTATTCAATTTTCCTAACCAAAGGCTTCTTAGGTTTCGTTTCACGGACCCAAACCATTTTAATTTCCATTTTCTCATCTAAAAACACTCAAGTTATCATGTTGACAATATTTCTGTCCTCGAACCATATAATATAATATAAGCTTGCATTCCTTCATTATATTTCTGACAATAATATCCTTCAGTATTTCACTGAAACATGATAATTGGCTTTCTCTGTTATTAACTACTCGAGATTAAGTACTTTTTTGTCAATTTTGTGGGTACCTGACTCGAGGAACTTCTACTCATCCAGGTATGTGGCAACTGAGCTGGCAACTGACATTGTCATTAATGTTGGAGATGTGAAATTTTATCTGCATAAGGTATGAATTCTATGTGATCTTGAACTGGGTGCTATCTGTTGCAATGACTTAGGAGTTACCACACATAACGCATGGCATAAGCACTTGTCAGATATGTTTCAGACTCATTATGCTGCTAGAACAAAGGGAGATCATTCTGGTATTCATGACTAGGTCCAATCCATTTCTTTTTATGTTCCCTCCTCCTTGAACATTCCAAACGCTTTTTGATTAAATGTGCTGACCAGACCGCTTTGTTGTTTCACAATCATACTCTACGCCAGTTTAAGTCTAACTATCTTGATGATGCCTCTCGATGATCCTGCCTTCCCTTTTTGTTTATTTATCTATTTTTTTTTAAATACAACCTACTTAACCAGTCAGACCAGCCATATTTTCTAATATATTAATACAGTTAATAGTACTTGCACATTGGTTATCGGACATACTTGTTTGAATGGACTAATTTGTAAAATGTTTCTGTAGTTTCCACTGTTATCCAAGAGTGCACATCTGCAGAAGCTGGTTGCAAACACAAATGATGAGAACAATGATGAAATTCACATCCAGGATGTACCTGGCGGACCTTCTGCTTTTGAGATATGTGCAAAGTTTTGTTATGGTATGACAGTCACTCTTAATGCCTACAATGTGGTTGCAGCTCGGTGTGCTGCTGAGTACCTTGAGATGTATGAGACTGTTGAGAAAGGAAACCTTATCCACAAGATTGAAGTCTTCCTTAATTCTAGCATCTTTCGCAGCTGGAAAGACTCGATTATTGTTCTTCAAACCACAAAGTCTCTTCTTCCATGGGCTGAGGAATTAAAGCTGGTTAGCCATTGTCTTGATTCCATAGCTTCAAAGGCTACCATGGATACTTCCAAGGTGGAGTGGTCATACACCTACAACAGGAGAAAGCTCCCATCAGAGAATGGGAAGGATCCTATCTGGAATGGTGTGAGAAAACCTCAAACAGTTCCTAAAGATTGGTGGATAGAAGATCTCTGTGAGCTTCACATTGATTTATATAAAAGGGTAATTAGAGCAATCAAAACGAAAGGAAGAGTCTCATGTGATGTAATTGGAGAAGCCTTGAATGTATATGCCTTCAGAAGATTGCCAGGTTTTAGCAAGGGTATAGTACAGAGTGGCGATATCATAAAATATAGATCATTAGCAGAAGCCATTATATGGCTACTTCCCTCAGAGAAAGGCAGTGTTCCTTGTAGTTTTATGCTTAGGCTGTTAAGAGCTGTGATTTTGTTAGAATGTGGAGATATGGAAAGGAATGAACTGATGAAAAGGATTGGCCAGCAGCTTGAGGATGCCACAGTGGCTGACATTTTGATTCGAGCTCCAGCAGGGGCAACAACAATATATAACATTGATATTGTACAAAACTTAGTTGAAGAGTTTATGACACATGAAAGGACTGTTGAGACTGATTTTCCAATGGAAAATGAATTCCAGGAGAGTCGAAGCCCAAAGTTGGGATCAGATGCTTCCAAGATGCAGGTAGCAAAGTTGGTTGAGGGCTACCTTGCTGAAGTTGCCCGAGATCCCAATTTACCTCTTTCAAAGTTTGTTAGTCTTGCAGAACTAGTGTCAAGTTTTCCAAGACCGTCGCATGATGGGCTTTACCGTGCTGTTGATATGTATCTTAAGGTAAGTTCCCGAATATTATGTCATTCTGACCTTTAACTATGCCTTAATAAGTTACCTATTCTGCTATGCTTGAACTGACATGTACACACGCACATATACGTGAAAGAACGGCATCAAGCCATCACTGTCGAGTCCCTTTCTCCTTTTGCTGCCAATCTATGATCATAAGAAACCATTATCATTTGTGTATTTGTATTTTTTCCCTTTTCTTCTTTGTCAGAGTTATTGCAAGCAGATTTGTCCCAGATGTTTGCAAATTTCCGACATGCTAGTGGAGAAGAAAAAAAATATATTTGAAAAGATTATGCCTAGCTATATACTGTACTCGTAACTTCATTATATTTTATGTCTATGTTTAAATGATCTTTCTTAGGTTAAGGACAAAGCTAGAGATGCCTATTTGCTTCAATCTATCTGTAGCCATTTTTCCGGTCTTATTATCATCATTGAAGTAACATCATTATACAGACAGCTTACATGTACATTGACTTGATTCTCTTTCCACATGCCGCTTAAATGTCAAGAAACAATCTGTCAATCTCTACTTTTACTCAAAAATTATCTGAACTCATATTCTTCTAAAAGCTATCTGTATTAGTTTTTGGGTAGTCCAGGTTACACTCGTGTATGTAATTTTTAATAACAATCATATAAAGAGATACAGCTCACAAAAAATAGTGTTATGAGGAGCCATTTACACTTCCACTTCCACTATATTTCTCACTCTAAATTATGTTGGCCGTAAATTTTTGTATTGGAGTTAACAAGTAGGAACATCCAGAGTAACTGCCATAACTGACTGTTATTTTTGGTGTGCAGGAACTTCCAGGGATCAACAAGAGTGAAAGAAAGAGAATATGCAGGTTGATGGATTGCAGGAAGTTGTCAGTAGATGCCTGTATGCATGCTGTGCAAAATGAGCGGCTTCCCTTACGTGTTGTGGTGCAAGTCCTCTTCTTTGAGCAGGTTAGACAAGCAACATCTGCTGGCAATAGCAGTAGCACACCAGAACTTCCTGGGTCCATAAGGGCGTTACTTCCTGGTGGGTCTCATGAGAGCTCAAGGTCTACTACAACCAACACGGAAGAGGACTGGGATGCTGTTCCGACTGCTGAAGATATCATGGCTTTAAAAGGGGAACTTGCTACTCTACGATTAGGCGGGAGTGATAGAAAACTGAATAATGATGCTGAAAAAGCTGCTGCGAATAAAATGAAAGGTTTAGTCATGTCAAAGATCTTCTCAAAGCTTTGGTCAAGCAAAGAACGAAATGGTGAGATTAGCAGCTCGGATACATCAGAGAGTCCCGGTTCTGCCACTGCAGAGGAAACAAAATCCACCCCTTCCAGAAGCAGGAGACATTATGTATCTTAATCACATACATATAAGCAAAACTAGATGATGCATCTCTTGGCTTGTAAAATTATCACGTAATTTAACCTTTAGGAAATTAGAACAGGCTGACTTTATCTGGCGGATTTTCTGCTGGAACTTTTCATGCAAAAGATGCATGTGGAAGTGGAAGGGAATGGAGACTGATTTCTATGAGATGCTGACTATCAATTTTTGGTTATACATAGAGATGGAGGTACCTAAAATCATTGTTGCCCCCTAACTGTTTGAGACAGAACTCTGGATAAAGACACCAATAACTGGAAAGGAACTGTCAAGTTTCTGTTTTGCATTGCATTAGGAGGTATGCTGTTAGCCAATTACTACAATTTGTCAAAATTCTTGGATCATAAAAAAATGTTTAAATTGTTTTTTATCCATAGGGCATTTGTCGTCTGAAAAATTGAGATTTCAATTTCAAAGAGATTTGGACTTTGGCATTAGTCATCTTCAGAAACATGAAATATTGTCTTCATAACTGATGAGTGAAAATAAAATTGCAGAAGTTCAACAAAACCCCCCCACGTTCCTTTTTCGACATTCTCAAGTCTTGTAAAATCTGCCACCATTTATGGGAAAGTAAAACTTGTTACTTGAAAGTGAAATAAATGAAAATTTTTAAGAGGGGAAGACTATTAAGATTTGGATATATGATCTTTTTGCATTACAGTAATATCAAACAAGTCTTTTTTCCTTCATAAAAACTATAAAATTTCCAATAAAGACTTGGAATCATGTTTGAAGTTGAAGCTATTATTCAAGTCTTTCAAATTTCAGTTAGTATTAAACCCTGTTGAGGTTGGCAATGAAGTCATATTATATGGCGCTATAGTCATGGGCAATTTCAGCTTGGATCATATAGAATACACTGGCCAAGGTCCAGTATGGCCCATTAGATTGTGTTAGTAATTTAGAATGAATAATTACTGGGCCATAGCTTTATAACATTGTTGAAGTCAATTCCATGTTTGTAAGTTGAACTATTTGTGCTATTTATTATATGATTAATTGAGATAATATATTTAGATATTAATTATAGTGGAGAATGAAGTTCTTAACCTACCAATTTGAATAATAATAAATAAACTAAATAAATTTTTTGTAAAAAAAGAAAACAACCACCACAATTCATATACTCTTTCATATATATAATTAAACTTTGTAATTGGATGGGAGTGAGATGATTAGAATCCAATTTCCACCTCTCCTTTGCAAGGATCTTATAAAATAAGTAAGAAGAACTATTATCATTTTTTTTTTTTTTTTTACCTTTTTCATTTTTTAACTTCAATTGGGAAAAAAAGGATAAAAAAAAGAAGAGTAACACCATTATTAAAATCTTGGAAGGGATGAGTGGTGTGAAAGGCTACAACTAATATTTGTTGACAATGGCATGTCCTTGTTGGAGAATTTGGACCTAACTCATTTTAATCTAAATTTAACTTGACTTGATTAAGTGGTTACTTATAATAAAAAAAAATTATATATATATATAAGGTGAATATATTGATAGATAAAAACATCTTTAATTATTATTATTAATTCATAAGTTATCCAACTAAAATTTTTCCTCTCTATGCAATAATTCGTTTCTAAAAAAAAAATTAAAATTGGTTTATTTACTCTTATAAAAGCAATTATTTTAATAAGTCAGAGGCATTTATTAATATTCCAAGTTTAGAATTCTAAGATTCCAAGTCAATAAATTATACAAAATTAAGGAGATTTCAAGTTAATAATTTGTAGATATTATATGTTGTTTCTTATATTTCTTGTATTTAGATTATATTATTATTATTGTATAAAAATTTTATTATAGTAGGATTTATATTATTTTAAAAATAAATCCTCTATCAAATTTTATGTGGGTTGTTCTTAATTTTTTTTTTTCTTTCTTGCATTCCATGTTCTCCAATCTTTATTCAAACCACTTTTTAAAATCAAAAGTACTTAAGAATTGGTGTGAACAACATTAGTCAATGTGGGTTGTTCTCAATTTTTTTTTCTTCTTTCTTGCATTCCATGTTCTCCAATCTTTATTCAAAATTCTCAAGATAGAAAGGCAATGCAAGTGGGTTGCCTCAAAAGATGCTTTTATAAACATACATATATTTATCTCTTCTTGAGACAATCAAATCCCTCACATCAAACATTACCTAACACAGTTTCTCTGTTTCACTATACCCAATTTCCACAAGTGAAATAAAATAATTAGTCTTAAAAAGCATAGTTAATTAAAAGATGGGCCACTTTAGTCATTGACTTGCAAAGAAAGAAGACTAGCAATGGCAAAGATAAGGAAGCACAGAGCATACCATGTTTGACTATAATTTGCAAATGAAACATTTTACCTAAACCACTCACTTCATATATTTTTCAAGGTAAAAAACAAAAATTTAAAAATAACATTAATTACCCATTTACAACCTAAACTTTATTTATTTATTTATTTTGTTAATCTTTTGATTTGATAGTGGAAACCCTCTTTTAGGGACACATCTTTTCCCTAAAAACATAATAATT
Organism: Aleurites moluccanus; assembly: GCA_948193065.1. Lineage (NCBI taxonomy): Eukaryota > Viridiplantae > Streptophyta > Magnoliopsida > Malpighiales > Euphorbiaceae > Aleurites > Aleurites moluccanus. Next base: position 19,903 of record CANXYC010412944.1, read on the forward strand.
GAACTATACTAATTAAAAAATGAGTTTCATTATTCCATACTTAAACATGTCTATTAACCACAGTAGGATTTGTTTAACATGTAATGATAGAGACAGGACCAGTCAAAACTTGCCTAACACTTTCATACCTAATTATCCTAATTGGTATTAGAGTAATCAAAAACTTGTCCCTGTATATGCTTAATATATATATATATATATATATTTGTTGATTCCCTGTATTATTTCTATAATACATGATAAATATAATTAATAAATGTATTATTTCAATATATAATTTGATTTCAGAATTTAGGGAAACTTCGAAGTGGAAAGCTAATAGTTCAATGTATATATGAATTTCATTATCATGGAGGAATATAGAAAATTTTTAGTCAATTTGGCACTTTCACATGCATGACTGTTCTTGCTTATTTTATAACATTAGGTGCTTGTATATGCAATCCCTGACGAATTCAATAACAATAAATTACAAAAAATATCTACTTCAATTTATAGAAAAATCAAGTTTAATTGTGTTTTTTTTTCATATATATATATTAATATTGTTCTTATAATATTTACTACTAAAATTGACTTTAATTTTAATGTATATCTAACTTTTCTTGATCATATAACTTCAAAAGAAAATAAATAATATATTTAAGTATTTTTTTTCAATAGAAAAAGAAAAATGTTAATTAATATGTCAATTACAAAAGGACACCTCTCATATTTTCTAGAGAATGAAAATAACAGGTAACATAAAGGATGAAATAATATAGGCTTGAAGATGCTTTATTATTATTATTATTATCATTATTTTAGAATGAATTATTATTTAATTGTTAACTCGATAGTTAATATAATATTCTTTCTTTAAGGCTAAATAGCAAAAATAAATAAATAAACCTTTTTAATTTTGTCCGGTCTCTAAATTTTATTAATTCTAGCATATTCATTATAATATTGATAACTCAATCCAATTTCATTTTAATTTTAAAATTAATTCGGATCAGCTATTTCAAACTATTTTGGGTGATATTTTCTAATAAATATAATATATTTAAATCATATTATTTTTTTCTTCTCCAAATTAATTTTAATTTTTTTTTTCTATTATAATGTATTCAATTTTCTTAATTAAAATCTTTCTAAACCTTTACTTTGCGTGTTCAAATTATTTTAATTTTTATTCTTGCGGTTTATTCTTAACCGACTACCACTTTATAGTTTTGTTAACTATTTAGCTAATTTAACAAGGGTGAAACTATATACATAAACAATGGACCCATTTGGTTGAATTAATGATAAAAATTGTTGTTTTCTAATTCTTAAAAGAGATTTTGAGATTATTAAGATTTGAACTTGAGCTGTTGTATTATTAACTACTAGACAATGATTTTAACCTTTTATTTTATTTTCTAAAAATAATATATATTTTAATATGAGAAAAAAAATATTTAAATTTAATTTTATCGTTAAATTATATATATATATTTATTATTAAATTATATTAAAATATAATTATTCATATAATATAAAAAAAAAATGTTTTAAGAAAAGGTGAATGATTTCATGGAAGCTCCAAATTAGGAGGTGAGATGAGATGATAGAAATTGGCAAAAGTTATAAAAGTAATTTGTAAGTATATGGAAACTTTTTTGCCAAAATGATTAGACAATTCTTATAGATGAACCGTTAAAGTTAAAAAAAAAAAAAGGATAAAAGGATGTATTAATTGGAAAATTATTATGAGTCAAGTCATATACTCCATGATAAAAAATAAAATAATAAAATAATGGATAAATAAAAACAGTTACCATAATCCAGGGTCCCAGCCCTCCAAAAATTCATGTTGACTTTGTGATAAAATCTTATAACTCTCCAGCTGGAAATCACACACACAATTTATGATATTTACACATCACTCACATCAATTTGCTTAGTTTTGTCTCATGATCCTTATGATGTTATTCCTTTTAAACTCATCAATTTCCCGTGAAACAACACAACTTTCAACTTGCTCATTCACCACTCAATTCTACTATAACATGTATTTTATCTGCACATTTAATGATTCTGGAGTTATTTTAAAATTATTAAATTATATATAAATTTAATTTTTTTTAATTTTATATCTATTAAATATTAATTTTAATTTTTGAAATTATTTAGTATTTCAATTGAAAAAAAAAATTAAATTAAATTAATAATAAAAAATTCCAAGTAAAATATCTAGGACAAAGGGTGTCCTATTCTCCAAATAACACAAACCAATTGCTAAAAAAGAAGAACGCATTTAAAGATAACAAAAATAAAGAAAAAGGCCAAAAAACAGATCAAGGTAAAGATAAAAACTTGGCTGTCATGAAAGAGTGCCTTAGCTTTTTATTAACAATAATTATTTAATTTTAACTATGTGATTGAATAGAAAAGATAATTAGGTATTCTCTTGTATATGTTCAATCTTATTTTATTTGGTAGAACCTCTTATATGGTCCATAGTTCCAAACTAAACCCACCAAATAAAAGAGAAAAAAAAAAAAGGAAGAAAGGGTCCCTATGTAAAGGAAAAGACGAAGAACCAAAAACACCTTATACCCACAGCACCAAAAAGCCAAATCTCCAGTCAATTTCAACTATATATTAAAAGTATCTTAAGAAAATAATTCCCTACCCCAACACCACCAAAGTTCATCCACAAAATAAAGGCAGTCCACTATATCTTCTCTTGTAATCTATGGATATTGAATATTATACTTATTATTTGTTTTGGGGACAATTTGAAAGACACCTATGCCCTTATTATTGGGACACTTTAGTGGTCCATTATGCTAAAGGGTTGAGACTTTTGTTGGTTTTATTTATGTCCACTGACCTTAATTAGAAAGATACTAAGAACCCAATTAACCTAACAAATAACATCAACTATGGTATATAGATATATAGTGATCCTCTTCTTGAATAAAAACATACTATAAGTTTTAATATACTTTGATATATAAAGTAAAATTAAAACTTTTGAAATTAAGGCTGCGTTTGGCTGAAAGAAGATCTTAAAAGCTACATCCATTTACATTAAAAAAAAAAAAAAGTTGATAATAACAAAAGTGGAGATATAAGGATATTCCCTTTCTACAACAAAATTAAACCCATATCTTCTCATTCTCTCTTTTTCTTCTTCCTATCTCCCCAAAATCCTCCACATTTTTAAAACCCTACTAAAACCCTAAAAACCCAAATTAATTAACAAAAATTAAAATTAAAAAAGTAGGCTTTTTTTCCCCTTTTTTTTTTTTTTTAATAAAGCCTTGTATGGTTACCCTACTAATTTATCTTAAAGAAAAAAGTCTTTAGATTTTCTCTATTTTGATGTGGTGACTACTACAAGATTAGAACTCTCTAGGGTCAACAAAGATGGATACTCCAGCGGGTGATTTAGTCCAGTCACCGACCGATCCGTCACTGTAGTCTTCCCCTAGTCTTTTGATGCACCATAAGTCTTCCGCGCACGATAGCATTTTCCAGTGTGGAATTCCTAACTTAAGCGGTTCGCAACTTGATACCTCCGTGGCCACCACCCCACATCCACGCTCCTTTGCCAAATTATGAGCGTGTGCACACAGCACCTTTACCATTTTCACTGCGCGTGGGCCTTCACCGCCCAGACCATATAAAAAATGCAAACCGAAAGGCCTAAACACCTCCGGTACCGACGGTAGCCTCAAAAACGGCAGCGCCTTGTCAACAATTCTTGTCGTTTTAGCAAACGTGCGCTTCACGCGCGACACTCCACGGACTTCAAGTCTAAACACGTCCTTACAGTTCCACACACTGAGCACAGCCCACGACTCAGGTGGGTCGGATGAAAATTTATCGAATCCGGGCCAGGAATCGGATTCATAAGTGCCACGTGGCACAGCCAAGAAAGTTCCTAAGCTGAGTTTGTTATTGAGGACCGAATCAATGTCGCGGGGGAAGAACTCGGTGGTGGAGAAACGGCGGCGGTAGAGTAATTCAGCGTCGTGAGGGGCGAGTTGAAAGATAGTGACTCTGTTAGGAACGGCGAGTCGATGAGCGAAGACCGGGTTGACCAGGATAGAAGGAGTACGGAACTTGGAGTACCCGCATTTGTCGGTGAAAAGGTTAACGGAAGCTTGGTTGTCGTTTTCCGTTGCCAAGTAGGAATATTCAGCGCCGTTTTCGCGAAACCACTCTTCTATCACACGCACTAGTTTTAAGCCTATTCCCATCCTCCTGTGTACAACAAAACAAACGAATAAATTAAAAATTAAACATTAATTATTATTATAAAAATACACACTAAAAACCAAAGACAGAGATGTTTCAGTACATTTTATTAAAAAAATAGTATTAATAAACTTAAATTAAGGCCTAATAATTGGCGAGCAATGCTTTTTAATGATTAATTAATTATTACATGTGTCAATCGTCTAATTGTTTCCAAGTGGAATTAGGAATGCAGATTTTTATTAGAAATTATAAAACGACGTCGTTATAGTTAAGGTTTTTTTTTTTTTTTTTAATGTAAAAACAAACAAATAACATTAAAAAATGAAACATGTCTATCAATCCTTTTCATTTTCACATCATCACTAACTTAATTAATTAATTAAGAAAAAGAGTAGAATACAAAAAGACCATTCTTTTTTTTAAAACAAATGATTAATGAAGTATGTTATAAATTAATGTGTCAATTTTAATTTAGAGTAGTATTATAAAAGAATTAAGAATATAGTAATTTGAAAAAGAATTAATATAGATATGTAGAAAGATACTTACCGATGAGAAGGAGAGACACGAAGGCCTAAAATATAAGCAACTTTAGTGTAAACGGGAAGAGGTTTTGGAGGATCTTTGTTGGTGGTAGTGTTTTTGACATGTCTAGAGAGCTTTTTGCCACATGTAACGGTTTTGATGCAACCCCTTATCATCCCCACTATCTCCTCACCCAACTCAGCCACCTATTCAATACAAATTACACAAACACACATTAATTATACATAAATAAATGAGTTAATGTCCTTTTTTAACTTTTGTTTTTTTAGAGGAAAAGAAAATTTGAAGTTTTTTGGACTAAAATTTAATTAGTATAAAATGAATGGGTATATAATTATAATTAGGTAATGTTAAATTAGTTTATACAGTTAAAAACATAGTTTTGATAAAAAGAGGGAGAAAGAAGAAAAGGACAAAAAGAGTGAATGGACAAGTATGGTATTGTGGGTATGTACCAGCATGAGAAAAGCAGGGGAGTGGCGGACCCTGCAAATTGGGTCACCCAAGAGGTCGGTGAAGAGAGAAAGCTTGCCGCTGGGACCAACCTCACATCTTCTCTCTACTCCTTCAACACCTACTCGATCTCTGCTTGGATCAAACTCTCTCACAACTATCATTCTCTCTTCTCCCATATTATTTGTAATAGTTAATTAAGTAAATTAAGACGAACCCAATAAAGAAAACTGATCCAAAATTGTATGTTATACCCAATACAGAAAGAAGAAGATAGACCAAGTGTTGAAGAGGATGAGGTATATATAGAGAAGAAGAAAGGAGATATGGAGATGGTAAAGAAGACTGAATAATAATAACGTGTGAAATAAGCAAGGAAAGAGAAGGAACAGAGAGGCTATAATAAGCTACGACTTCGAAATTAGTGACCAGGTTAGAGATAAAAATAAATAATTATAAATAAAAATGGAAGATTTTGAACAGCTCATAATAACCAGGAACAACTCATATTAAAAAAAGAAAGAAAAGAAAACCCAATAAAGAGATTAAACTATGAGTTGCTAAGCTTCTTCTTCTTCTTTGTTTTTGTTTTTCGCTGCTTTATTTAGGCAGTGAGTAGTTCATCATTGCAGAGGTACAAGTGCTCTTATGGTGCCTATAAATAGCTGATTTGCAGGGCTTTCTTTTCTTTTTCTTTTTTAATTTTCTATTCTCTCTCTCTCTAGAATCGCTTCACTTCCCTTTTTTAATTTTTCTCTAATTTATTTAAATTGAGTGCTTTTTGAAGCCTGTCTCTTGTATATCTCTTCTCTTTGTCTAGGACTAGAAACATACAAATAATAATAAATGATTTACCTATTTCGAATATATATACATAGTAGTAATGGGTAGTGAAATATTAATCATCGCAGAATTAAAAAATAAAAAAGGGGGCCAGAAGAGCAAATGGCGGCTATGGCTGCGCAGTCTTGTGGGTGTAATTTAATCTCTCTCCCCACTCATCTCTTTTTTTGATTTTAATCATTTATTTCTATGCGAGGAGGCGTTCCTATCATGACCCCATTTGTAATCATTACCTTTTCTGCTCTCCCACTCCACTTACCATCTATAATACCATCATCATCATCATCATATGATCTTCATCATATGTATATATGTATATGTATGTGAGTGTGTCAAATAATACATATCACTCTTTGCCGATTAGGCGTAGCTTTTTTTTTTATTGTGAAATAAGGAAAATTAATTTTAAATTTATTATTTAAAAAATATATATATTCATCGTTAAATTATAATTCATGTCATTAAAATATAATTTAAATTATTAAAATTAAACATCTGAGACTAAATTTAATTATAAAATATTTTTATTGTATAATATGTATTATATTAATATATTAATATACATTTTTAATATTTATTGTCTAATTGAAGCTTTAACTTAAAATTTTATAATTTGTGAGATAATCATTTAATGTTAATAAAATTAATAAATTGTTTAGTGGATACGGTATATTAAAAAATAATACACCATTAATTTTTACTTAAGATTTATATTTATATAAAATAAATTTCATCTAAATATGAATACAAATATACCATTTTCTGATACATCAAAAACATCTTATAACTTTTCAATTAGATTATGTATTAGTGAACAGTAAATTTGTGAAGAAATTAATGTTGTGAAATAAATAACGGAAAAGGATTAAGAGTGGGAAATGGGGACGCGGGCAAGTCCCAGGAATTTCGGCCGTTGATTTATGAGTGGGCTGTAAAAGCGGCTTTTCTCTTTTTAATCAAACAGTGAATATATGTAATATTATGTTTCTTTTTATTTGTTTTGGATTAAAGAATCAAACAAAGGTTATTTTTCACTTCGGATTCTCTATTTTTTTTCGTGGTTTATTATCTATTTCATATTTTTTATATATTATATAATTTATTTTAATAATTAATATTTTTTATAAATGACATTAAGTTTTAAAAAAGATATGAGAAAATAAATAGTACATTCCTCTAAATTCTTCTTACATTATTATTATTATTTCTTTTAGACTTTTTTGGAAATTAAAAAATAAATTGAAATAAAAATTATCTTAAGTTTAAGATTTCAATTAATTTTAAAAAAAATTAAGGATAAAATATTATTTAATTTATGAAATTTAGCAAAATTAATATTTAGATCTTTACATCACTTTCAGAAAGTAGCTATTAAATTTTTGAAATTTCATTTTATCATAATAATTGATTATTTTATTGATTTTTTTAATTTTTTTATTAAATAAATAAATAATAAATTAAAATAAGTTATTTTTCAAAAATATCATTATTTTCAACTTCTATAATTTTTTTCTTTATTTTTTTATTTTCTTTCCATTTTCCTTTATGAAAAGCTCATATTTTCTTTATTCTATGATGTTTTTTCTTTTTCCTTTTTCTTTTATCGTGGTTAATTAATAAAATAATTAATTGTGTAAATTTTGAATTTGTTAAAATTATAGAAAGTAAAATTTGTGTGTGGGTATTATGATTAGTTAAATTGTGTGAAAAAATGAAAGTTTTATTGTAAAGAAAAGTGAATAAAATTTGAGTTAGATTTTAATAGAATGAAATGAAAAAAAATTTTGATGAAAAATTATGGGTATTTTTATTTTTTTAATAATACTCAATGGCTAAATAGACGGAATGACTAATTGTTGTAACGGAATCAAAATTAAGACTCAACATCTATTTTTTTAAAATATTAAAATTTTAATTTTAATTTCGCTAAATCTCATAAATTAAATAATATTTTATTCAAAAATTAATTATCTTTTAAAATATATGTCACCTCATCTTAAAATTAAAAAATAATAGATATCTCTCAATTACTAAAATATAATTTTTTAATAATATTATTTTACAATTATTAACTAATATTTTCTTATATTTTAAACTTCCAAAATAAATATTTATTAATTATCACCCATTAATTAAAGATTATTAAAATATGTTTTATTTTGTTGGTTATTGAATATGACAACCACCACTAATAGCGTGGATTTTCTAATCACCATCATCATCAAGATCACGTTCATGATAATCATAATCATTATCCACATTATCTATAGATTGGACGGTCTTGATTGACTCTCAATATTTTCTGACTCTGCCCATCCGACCTTTCTATCTAACTCGAGTACAAATTTCAGCATATGCCGCAGCCCTATCACTGGTTAAGTAGCTGAAATCTGCAACTTTTGTTGTCCATATCATGCATCTTTTTCTTTAAATCATAACATTTGCAGGATAACACTGTATTTCTAACCTCGATTCCGGTGAATATTAAAATTTAATTATCGTAATTAAAATTTAACTTTGAATTCTTATAAATTAAGATTTTTATAATAAATAATTTTGCTATGTTAATAGATGTTATATCCATTGAATTCTAATTATCTCATAAATAAAAGAAAAAAAAATAAATTTAATCGGTCTAAATTATTTATCTTATTTTGAATTTTATTTTATTTTTCATATTTTTTTTATATGTTATATTATTTATAAAAAAAATATTAATTATTAAAATATTTAAAAATATAATATAATATTTAAAGAAAAAATATCATAAGAGATGTGATAAAAAATGAAATATAAAATCTAAATTGAAATTTGATATTTCTAGCTTTTGAAATAAACGGATGGTTTATGAAAATGAAGAGCAATAACACTGGTAATACTATTTATGTTAGTTAATAGTGATGGAAAGGAGAGTTTAATTGCAATAAGTTAGTGAATTCAATTTTTTTAATTAAAGTAGGAAAAAAAAGAGAGGAAATGATTGCATTTTTAATTAAGTGAATGCATCACCAAGAATGGGGTTTTTATTGCTAACTGTTAATTATTCTATCATTTGCATGCTACTGTTATTGATTAATGGATTATATTATTAATTATTTAATTAATATTATTTCCATCTTAAAATAATTGATATAATTTTTATAAAAATTAAGAACATAATAAATAAAATAATATTTTTTATTTTATACTCTTAATAGTATAATAAATATATTTAATTTTAATTTATTTGAGACACTAAATACATTTTAAAGATGTGATTGGAAAAGAAAAATGAATAAAAAATAGCACTAATAATAATAATTTACCCAATTAAAATAATTAATTAAAAATTTTAACAATATTATAAGCTTTGTGAAAAAGACCTAATTATTTAGAGAGAAGGAAAATAAAAGGCAGCCGATGAGAAGTCAGCATTGAAGTTTCCTGAAATTGGCATATTCATAATTTTTTTATTAGGTTGTATGTACGATATTTTATATACAAAGACATTTTTTGTACGTTGAAGAGAGCATTTAACAAAATATTTTATATTTTTATATATCATACGATTGCTATGTTAAGCTTGGCAAGTTAGCAAGTAGGGCAAATGGGATCCCACATTTGGAGGGTCCCAATTAAAAATCTATGTGGGTTACTCTTTGGGGGTTGTTATATGATTATTGGTTTGATTTTGATTCCTAGCCAATGGGAAACTTGCAATTATTGTCTTAAAGCAATTTTTTAATGTCTTTCTAATAGCAATATGAAAAATGCACAAAACAGTTAGGGTTTCTGGTTCTTAACCTCAGCCTATACCGAGTTTTATTATTATTATTATTATTATTATTATTTGTAAATCATCCTATACTTATCACCATATTATTAGATGTGGACTACTCCAAATTTCAGCTGATAAAACATATTAGCGATAAAACACTCTATATCGAATTTTATTAATTACTAAATTATATTGCGAGTCCAAATAAACTTGACCAACACAATATAGTGAAATTCATGGATTCTCATTCATTATTTAATTACATCTATATTTTTAGAGTGTTAATTTCAAAAGCCAACTATTAAGATTAAAAAATCTAATTAATTATATATAAATTCATTCAACATATTATATTTAATACATATAAAATTTATTATCTTAATATTTCTCCTTAATTGACAATTAACCCAAGATAAATTTTTATTAAATCTAATTGATACTTGCAAATTTATGATAAAAATTGAATAATAATTGAAAGTCTAACAAAAATTAAAAATAAATTTGAAAACTCATAATCGGGTAAAAGACAACTAAAAGAAACTCACTATAGGGTGAATTGATTAAATTGAAAGCCAAAGGGTAAAGAGACAAATTTGAAAGAAATTCACAATAAGGTGAAATTACATAAAGTGAAATTGGATCCAGAATATACCGAAAATTAAATAAGAAATTTAAATTTCAATCCGAATTATGATAAAAAAAAGATACAAATTATTTTATCTCACTCTGATATGTATGAATCATTTTTCCACTTTGATACCATGTTATAAAATATTGGAGCTTATATATTTTTGGAAGTGCTAATCTTCAAAGTCAACTAAGAGTACAATTATATATAAACTCATTCAACATTTTATATTTAATGCATGTAAGATTTATTATTTTAACAAGAATATTTGAATTTAAAATTTTTTTTATTTCACACATAATTAAATAATTAATAAGATTAATGAGAGTAGTCAGTTGTATATTGGAACTCAAGTTATACACATATGAATTCGTTTGTATCTTTTATGATCTCATTATTTGTTTCATATTTTTTTATTTGTCAAATTTATGAAAAAATATTGATTATCAAAATATTTTTAAAAAAATAATTTGATGTATAAATAAAATATGAAATAGGGGATGAAATATATAAATAGATAGAGTATATAATTGCACATGAATTGGCTAACCATGCTATCAATAAAAAAAATCCATCTTATTAGTATAAGCATCACCAAAAAGATTATTCCATATATATAAGCATTAATTAATTGGATGGACCGTATATATTCCAATATTTAGTTGCAAGAATGTGTATAGCTTAGCAAAAATAATATAGAAGATAGCAAAACAGTTCTCTTTATAGAAACAAAATAATTCTTTTGCCTCTTCATATTTTAATATCAACTGGATGAAGTTAGTTATTGCTTAAAATAAGCTTGATGGTAACCTTTTTCCTATAATTGCTACCATTTTTTTTCCTTTATTTTTTTAAACTATAATAGTTATTGCTTAATATAAGTTAAAAATAAGCTTGATCATAACCTTTTTCTTATAATCTCCAACTAATTCAATGAAGCTCAAGTTCTATATATCTCTCCTCCAATTTTTAGTCAACACATTAAACATGGATCTTCTCTCCTAACTCCTTTTTCTGTTTAAGCACAACTATATATATATATATATATATATATATATATATATATATATTTGCTTCCATAATTGACCTTTTATCTATATAAAAACATCGTACTGGTTAATTACTTCCAATACAAGTTATTAAATACTTTCAATTTGTCTTATGCATGCATAATATCAAACATTACATGCCAAAAAGTGCAAGAAAATAAAAATAATAATCACATGTACACATTACATTGAGAAATTGTCTTTATAAAAACAAAGATGTAGATGAAAATGATAATGATAGTGACAACGACAATAACTATATATTACAGGAAATTTCATATGAAGTTGGTGACGATGATGATGATCAATAGTAATATGAAGAATACCGATAGCAACAATGGTGATGATGAGGATGATAATGACAATTATAAATAAATATGTTGATTGTAATTTAAAATTCGAAATTAATTGAAAATAAATTTGTAGAATTACAACATAAAACTATATGTATAAGATAAAAATAAATAAATTATTAATAAAAATATTGAAATAATTGCGAGTTTTTTTTTTTCTTTAAGAATGGGGAGGAGATTTAATATATATTCATGAGAATTGAACCTAACACCCACTTTTAGAATGACTTTATCTTATGTTAAATTAAGGTATATATTGGATTATTATGAGTCAAAATTGGAGAAGCATATTTGATAATATATACTTAATTATTGGAAAATATTGAGAGTAGAATAAAGTGACAATGAAATAAATAAGTGGTGATGATAATGATAATGATGATGAGATTCTTACTCATCATTAAACAAATACTTGGATGCTTTAAATGATATTAAAAATCCACCAACATTTTTACCGATTATATTATTCTTTGTCTAGATAATTGTCGAGCTCGAGAGTCATTTAATTTGGAATTCAGTGGTATTGATTTCTATATATACTAGTTTCATTATTTTAATAATAATAATAATAATAAAACCCTTCACAATAGAGACCTTGATTTATTTACTAATTAATAACTTGATTATATTAAGTAAGCTAAGAATAATAATATTCTTGGCCTTGGGGATGAGCTAATGTGTCTCCTGTTGAAGATATGGTCCGGAATCTTTACTTAATTTAAGAGTTAAAAATCAAAATGTTTAAATCTCTGATCGGATCAAAACAAGGGTGATTTTGATGACGAAAGAGGTGACGGGCACGATAATCATAATATAAACACATGATTCTTGCGAAGTTTTTGGCTTTTGCTCCATTTTCATCCCCCATTTTCTTGCTTTGATCAAGCTTTTATAACTATATAATCATTGTTTATGCCCATAATGGATCCATAAACCAAAATTTCCTTTGTACATCATTTGTTCTCTACTTACCAATCGATTTTTATTTTAATTTTTTTTAAAAAAAGAAAGAATAATTAACATTATTAGGGTTTGAATGAATGAGTTTTAAGTTATTAACATCAGTCATTGAAATCATTTCGATTATAAGTTCAAATCATGATCAGATCGAGTTAATAATAAAAAAATATTATTAGGGTTTGAGCTTAATTTAGTTGATGAGCTAGGACCACTCCCCACTACCTCTTTCGAACCCTAATACCAAGACTTCATAACGTTATTACTATACATGAGACATGATGAAAGCTTGGGAATATTATTGTTATATAGTATCATGTTAAGATGTTTCACCTAGATTATAATTAACAGAAACAATTAAGAGACAAAAGGCGAGACAATTGCCTCGAAAAATGATAATCATAGAAGATCTTGTTTCCTTTTTTGTAATATAATTCTTTAGCTTATATATATATGATCCGTACAAAGCCCTTTTTATCCCATCATTTACTAATGAATAATTATATTTGCCAAGCACAACCAATGTTGTAGGGCAAATTTGAAACATCAAGTCCTCGCATTAGCTAGGTTATGTCTCTTTTTGGATATCACATGCTACAAAAAATTATATACATAAAATTTAAGCCAACATCAATGAGTTTGATTAATTAACAAGTATCCAACATGTTCACAATCATCTTCCAAATTGTATTGCCCAATGGGAACGATGATATAACAAATTAAGGATTTTTGTGTTAATGGGTTTATTAAATTAATTAGTATATTAATTTTTTATTAGTAATGAATAGTTAAGATACAAGTGGAAAGTAATTAATAAATTAAGAGTTTAATTTAGGTTGGTTTTTGGCCATGTTTGAACAATTAGTTGACCCACCAAAAGATTAGTTGCTGGAATGGCTCGAGGAATTAATGATTTATGTATGTATGATTAGTTTAATTATTCAAAGTAATTTGATTCTAATTAATTATATTACATAAAGAAAAATCAAGATTCCAATTGACCACAATGGCTACGCTATAGGGTTGGAGAGAGTCCACCTGGTAATTCTTTTGGCATCGAGACCTTCAACTTGACTAAGGCAAATAGGCAATGGTCCTATAAAGCCAATTATTCAAAGTTTAATTATATACTAATTGCAAATATTTTAAACAAATTAAAAATAAAAAACAGAGACCCTTTGTTCCCTTCTCGTAACATGTTTTCAGGGTCGGTGATTATAAGGAATTCAAAAGCTTTGCTTTGACCTTGTTGGGTACATATATGACCATAATCACCTACTTATAATTAATTAATTAACTCATAATAATTTAATTAATTAACTAGTTAATTTCCTAATAATTTTAATTTCAAAGCCAGAACAAAATTTAAATCAATAATTTTTTTTTTAATATGATATCTATCAAATGTTAGGTATGAAAATGTGAATGAAATACTATAATGAAGAAAAAAAATAATATATCGAGATATAATTTAATAATAAATATTTATTTTTTTAAATAATAAATTTAGGATTAATAAATATATAATTTCTTGAATGATAGGTTTAGGCTAGATTATATTGTTCAATGTTAAGAAAATATATATATAAAAAAAAATAGGGATGAGAGTGAAAGAATAGTTAAAATGGATGACAGCTTTGAATGTTGGAGATTGGCAGGAGATAATTAGGAGAAGGAGACAAAGGGCAGAGATAGGGTTGATTTGGGTTTATAGGGAAGGGTAATGGTAAGGGGAAAGGGGGACTGTATTTGAAAAATAAGGAGCTGTCATTTCTCTCGATTGCTAATTTTGTTTGGTTATGACCAAATTTGTATGGTAAGAGACCGACACAAGGGTGCGGCCATGGCTCAGCCGAATCCCCTAGATTATGCACCATGTCTCATCACCCATATTTTCCCCAGCCTCTCCCCACCACCATCACCCTTTCTTTATATTATTATTAATAAAACATGTAATTCTATATACATAAATTGAATAGAAAAATAACATGTAAATATAAAAAAAAAAAATTATAATTTTTATATATTAAATAAAATAATAAATATATTCATAATAAAATTTTAAAAATTAATTAATTATTGTTTTACTACATAAAATTTCAAAAATAGTAAAAAATATATTTCTATACACAACAAATACACACTGCCTTTGAAATGACCTTTCATCACTATTACGCTAGACCTTGACACGTGGATAACATGACTTGGATTATATGTTGACTATCGACACTCTCATTGCACCATCTCTGTCACCTCCAGTTTCTTTTGGATTTTTCGTATATATAGAGCAAATGTTTTTTTTCTTTTTATCGATCTCTATTACTATAAAATGGAGAGGGATGATATGCATCAATTAGAAAAGTGAATGGATCAGATTTAATGTAAATTTTGTATAATTTAAATTTAATTTATTTAATAATAAAAAAAATTCATTTCACTATCAATGAAGATAAGACAAATAACGAAGCGAATATATATATATATATATATATAATTTATATTTCATATTAAAAATAATTATAAATTAAAAATATATATAAATTATATATAAATAAAATATTAAAAAATAAAAATATATATAATCGGAACGAGTTTGAAATATATATTATTATTATCTGAATTCGTAATATGTATAAAATAAAAAATTCATCTCTCCTATTTACTAATTGAATTGATTTGAATATTCGTGAATCGGTTCAGAATTACAATTTCTAAGTTTAATAGTATAAATCCAATATAAAATTTAGAAAATATACCACTCACCAAATTCAATTCCTCTTAATTTTGATAAGCAAGCTACCTATTTCTCATTTGGAAACATATATAATCAAGTATTTAAGTATGTTCTTGATATCCCAATCTTGTGGGAATGGCATATATATATATATATATATATATATATATATTAAAAATAATTCAGTGTTTGTATTGTGATGCCAAAGATTAATTTTTTTATCAATAATTTCAAATATTAAAAATATATAACTAATGCTAATTCTATAGATATAAAAGATCAATTAATTAAAATATGTTTTGGGAACAAATATAATTAACTATTATTATTTGAAAAAATTATTAAAAAATTAACCTTTTATTTTTTATTCTCCTATTTTATTATCCCTCTGCATACGATGATTGTTTCTTTTAATGGAAAATGTCAATTGAATCAAGCACTTATTTGTCCCACATGAAAAGAAAATTCATTCATTAGTAGGAGGCAATTAATTGATATGTTAATATTAATAAAAAGACAAGAGTTTATGACGTCATAAGAAAAGAAAAAGGAAAATTTCCAATTTGGCAAATTAAATTAGAGATATTAAATAAATAAATAAATGGGTGTTATTTATGACGATGAGCATCTTCATATGTCAAAATTAGCATATTATTTATTTTAAGATATATAAATATATATAATTATACATGTGAGTCTGTGAACAAAACTTTAACTTGTGTTATTTTAGAAATTTTTTTTAGTATTAAATAAAAAAAATTGATTATAAATTTATTATTAAAAAATATATATTTAAAATTAGATTATATTCCAATATATATTAAGAAAAGCATTAAAAAGAATATTAGAAAGGCATTAAGAAACAAAATGAAAGGAGCAAAAATAATATATAGGAAAGTATGAATATTTCATTAGAAAATGATACTTGATTTATATATAATTTAACTCAAGGATTATTTATACTTATGGATCAATATCAACCCAATAAAACTAAAGTTGGATTTGCTTTTGAAAAAGAGAAATCTGATGGAAACTGTGATATTACGTAGCTAAATATACCAAGTAAAAGATTGACTGGCAACATCATTTGATTCGGATTTCATATATACCTTCAAAAGCTGGAACACTTTCCGAACAAATATATTATAGCTGATGCAAACCCTTCTTGGTATTTCTACACACTAATCATTTTTTCTTTATCGATCTTGATGACAATATTCTTTTTTTTTTTTTAATTAGTGAAATCTATTTAGAGTTAAATTTATATATAAAGAAAATTAAAATCACATTTGGTTAGAGGAATAATTTTTTATATGTGATTTCATAAAGTTTATAAATTTAACTCGAATTCATTTCACTGTTTAATTAATAAAAAAAGAAAAGAGAAATTTCTGTGTTTTAAGATTTTAAAACTTACCTTTTCAATGAAATTTTTATCAATTTTATCAATTTTTTTTTTGTTAGATCATTCGATATCTTATCACTGTCGATTAATTTATATTTGAAACATAGAAATTTCTATTGATTAATCCATATTTAAATTATAAAAATTTATTTCAGGGGTTTTGGCTCTTTCAATACTAGTTACTGCATCCACAGAATTTTAAATTCGAGATCACTGTTTAAACGATCGTAATACATATCATCTAAATTAATTAAGTATTGGTTAAATTTTATCATCCAAATTACTCTTTTCCCACTATTTTTTTTTAATAATTTAGCTTACAATTCTAAAAATGACTCAAATAACATTGAATTAAAAGGTTCATTGATTTATTCTCTCTAATTTTAGATAACAATATATTAACTCTTGCGTTTGTTTGGTACATCTAGAAATTTAAATCTATAAAATTTATTTTCCACATTAGTGTATACACTAATTCATTGGTATAAAAACACATGAAACAAATAAGAGTATCTCGACAAAAAAAATAAAATAAAGAATTATATTGGCTAAAATATATTATCATTTATTGGTTGAGTATATAATATAAGTATATACACTCAATGTGTATATAATATAAGTATATACACTCAATGTAGATAAAAAAATTTCTTAAGTTTAAGTAGAAAAAGATTCTAAAAATTTTGACATTTATCATCAAGTTTATTTTTTAAATAATTAAACAAAATTTATTGATTAAATTAATAATTATATTTAAAAATTATATCATATTAATAAAAATTAGAATCACCAAAATTATTTAAATGTAAAAGAATAAAATAAAAATTTAAGTTATTGATGCACTAAAGTAAAAAATGAAATTGTATTCTTAGAATAAGATTTCATTCCTAATCTTAGGGAATACCAAATATCCTAAAGGTTAGCTCAATTAGTAAAATAAGTACCTTGGTATTTGGGTATAAATCCTATTTTAAAAATATTATTTTAAAAAAAATTATCATGTTTAATTTTTATTTTTAATTTTTATTTTTAAATTTTAAAATAACGGTTTAAATTAATCACTCAAACACTTAAAAAATCATTTAGTATTTATTAAAATTTAAAACAATATTTTATACCTAATTTAAGTAAATTCAAACACTCTCTTTATTAATAATATTTTAATTTTTGAGACAATTAGAGTTAAATATTTAATGTATAAAACAAGAATGAGGTACATTTTTATACTCAATGTAGAAAGAGATTTAGTTTCAATTAACTCGGAAACTAACACATAATATCTCTTATTATTTTTGAATCAAATCGATTATTATTATTAAAAATAAATATAAAAAATAATATGTGAAATTTGTGAAATTTTTTTTATAAAATGAAATTTATAATTTCGATGGTTAACAATTTAGGAAATATTAATCCTGACGGGGTTATTATCATCATTATCATCTAAATGTTCCAATTTTTTCCGATTATTTTTATAGGAAATCCTATTCATTTTTTTAAGCTCTTTAATCCTAGGCAAATGACTGGACCGACAGATTAAAATAAAAAAATTTGTCTTGGTTTTACATGGTTTCATGATAGGCTGAGGCCCTTTGTAATTTTTTCCCAGAACTTCATCCATTGCTGGAATTTGATATTGACTTTACTAGTCAGTAAGTAACCATCTTTTCATTGACAGGTCAAGACTGAAAAATTTCTATTTATGTAAAGCCTATTCATTTACTAAAATATTTTTTTATCTTGAATATTAATTAGTAAAATATATATTTTAATATTAACAAATTATTTTAATGAAATTTAAATCATGATCTCCATTTCTAAATAACTTCATCTAAATAAAATGTCTTTCCCTTGTTATTATGCATACCAAGGTCATTTTTTGTGGATGTTTTGCTCATGAAATATTGTATTTATATGTATTCTTTACAAAAATATACAAACAGCCACAAAAGATTTTTATTTTTTCAATCACATTCCGTTTGATTTAATTGTTGGTACAGCTATTAACTATTAATTATAATTAGTTAATAGTTAATAATTAATAATTAATAATTAATTATTAGCTAATAGTTATTTATTAAATATTTAATAAAATTATTATTATTAATATATTTAATAATCATTAAAATAAATATTATATTTACCTTTATAAATCATAAATTATGTTTAAGTATGTATTCCTAAATTAAGAGAAAATTTTCAACAATTTTTTTTAACATCCTAGAATTTATTTCAAATTAATTCATGCAAATATATAATCATTTAATTAAAAAGAATCTCAGTCAATTAAATCAATAAATTATTTTTTATATGTATGTATAATAATGCAATATTAATGAGATATATGTAATATAAATTTACACCCACTCATATACAAGTTTATAATTTCTTGTTATATATATCATCAAATTGTATCATTTTAAAATCAGCTTACATATATGTAATATTAAACAATTTAAACAATTACAGAGATGGAGAGAAAGAGAGGTGAATTATATGAATCTAATAAAAAAATTATATTAATTTATAAAAAAAATTTCTCTTAGTTTATTTAAATTCAACTTTTATATAATAAATTTTTTTTCAATTTACTCAAATTTAATTTTTATACATAAAATTTTTTTTGACATAATGAGAACTAATTTTTTAGCTTTGTTTATGAATAATGAAAATGGATATAATAAACAGTAATATTTGTGTAAATATGATTAAATTCATATAAAAAAAAAACATTTTATTTTAAAAAGATCAGATAAATAAAAGAGTAAATAGTAAAGATATTATAATGTATTGTGTAGTACGCACGAGTTGTTGAAAGGAGAGAGTAATAAAAGAAGACAAAAAGTACTGAAACGGAAGTATGGGGCTAATGGAGAGATGATAAGAACAAATTCTGAATCCCACAACCCCTTTTTTTGCCACGTTTCTCACCTGTCCAATCACCCTTCCCCATCTCATCATTAATCATCATCATCTATGCATGAATCATCATCATACATCATACATGCATAATCATTATTACTATCATGATCATGCATGTGATGATGGTGATGGTGGTGGTGGTGGTGGTGGTGGAGGTGCTGGTGGGGTTGCGATTGCTACATGCATTTCACCTTTGAAAGGATTTGTCTATAGAGTGAAAATACCATAAGGCCTTAGAATTTGCCTTTTTGTATTTGGCTCAACTCAGTTCGACCCACATGTCATTTTGGATCTATAAAGAATAAATTTAAATAAAAAAAATTTTATTTATAGAATGAAATTTGAACTTTTAATTTTTCATTAATAATTGGATAATAAGTTATTATTATAGTATAACAATACAAACCAACAACCTCTTTGGCCGCTTCCATTAGATATTAACTACTTGAAAATATATGTTTCTCACAGTTTGATATTTAATTTTTTAATTAAATTTTATATGGTATAAAAATAAAAAAAATATAAATATAAATTTATTATATATTTTATAAAAATATTTTATTATTTTAATAAATTTTTTAATTGATCTCTGTCAATATTTACATAATAATATAAAAATTTAGATTAATAAAAAAAAGAGAGAGATACGAGGCAATAATTAAAAAGTATCAAAAATATTATTTTATTTTATTTATTTTTAAAATATTTTTATTTTTTACTTAATTGTTTAATAAAGTTATTATATATTATTTTAAATTTTCATATTAAATATCATAATAATTACTCAAATTTATAAAAATAAAAATTAATTTAATGAAAAATATAGCATATCACTATCCAATTTGTCTATTTAATTTAATTTAAAAATTAAGAAAATATTATTTTGTCTAGTTGTGATGGACAATTGTTTAGTTTACTTTAATGATATTTATATAAATGTCACCTTTGTAGTTGTATTTTCTATCAATTCATAAGAAGTAAGATTAAGACATTATAAATAGTGAGTGAGTGTGTAAATGAGGTGTATTGGTCCCAAGTATCGGATTATATGCCAAATGTCTCACAACCAAGATGAGCTTATGATTCTTATGTCTTAATCTTGTCTCCATTTATTATCTTCCCCTTCTACCCCGCCCTACCCACCACTTTTAGGGCTCTCCTACAAACAAAACTCCAATTTAGGTACTAGAATTAGTTGGGTCACACGGATTGATTTAGGACCCCATTAATCTTGTTATATATTTTTCCCATATTAATAAATACATCAAATAGACTATGGATATATCAAATATAATGATAATTTATTTTTATATTGATTATAATTCAATTTTTGGAGTTAAAATAAAAATGTAATTTTTTTTATTTATAAATTACGAATTTCTTTTTATTGAACTAAAAAGGTGAATTAAATATGATGTGTAAAAATTGACCCTGACCCTTATACCATCTAATTAATAAATAAAAATGTGTTTCATGTTAAAATATAAAATATTATTATAATTTTCAAAATAATATTTTTTTTAATAATAACTGAAATACATTTATAAAATTTTCATAGTCATGTGTAATATGTAATAAATTTGATTAAAAGGTCTTATTTTTCATGCTTTTAAAATAAATACACCCATGAGTTTTGATTTAGTAATATTCAAATTATTTCCAAGATTAAGAAATATTTATTTATTATTTCAATATGAGCAAATTTAAAATAAATTAACAAAGCATTAATATTGAGATTAAAACTTAAGTCAAATTTAGAGATGAAGTAATGTTATAATACAGTCATCCTAACAAAAAAAAAATTCTTTATCTTATAAAAAGAATTTTACGTCAATTCAAACCAAATTTTTTTTATATAAAAATTCTTTGAATTCATTCAAGTCTAATTTTTGTATAGCTCTTAATTTAATTTTATTTTTATGACTTCATTTGATTGGACTTAGATCCACTTCCTTGGGGAAATGAGATATCCTATTTTGGATTAGTATAGTGTCCCCTAACAAACAGAGAGTTGCTATTTGGATAGTTTTGGTGCATTGTATTTTCCATTTTATACTTGTAGATAACCTAATAATTGCCTTATATAGTTAAAAGAGGACAATAGAGGTAAGATCAAGAAGGAAAGGTGGGTTTATTTTTCATGACAAAAAAAAAAAAAAAACTATACCCCATCAACCAAGAAAGTTAAGGACACTTGGCTCTCACATTTGGATAGAGACCTTGTCATTTCACTTTCTATGACATGGTGGAGATAGGGATCAAATATCATCTTTTTTTTTTTTTGGGTAATTGATCAGAGATCATCTTTGCCTTGTAAGAGTCAACCTCATTCTATATATATATAAAATAACTGCAAGTTTTAGCAAAAAAAGATAAAGGATTGAAGCTTTAGGAAAATTTTAAGAATGAATGAGAACCACAAAGATAATTTAGGCAAACTTTAGAGTGAATAAGAACCACAATGATTGGAGTCTTAGGTCTTATTTAGTGAATAGGAACCACAATGACATCACTCTCTCTTTTATTAATCTAACAATATTATAAAATATATTTTAATGTTTACTTGTCAAAATTAAAAATTAATTTTTCAATTTTCTTAATTTACATTATCATTTGAAAAATTATTTTAGATGATTCTTCATAATTTTTTTGTTAACAAATAATAGAAAACACGAAGTTTTCAATCTATACTTTGATGTCACATATGCTTAATATCTCATTAATAAAAGTGATAACCATTGTAACCTAAATTATTGAGAGCATATGAAACCAAAGTATTTTGTACAAGTGTGCTAAAAACATTGATTAAGAGCAGTTATTTTTAATAAAAATATAGTTATAAAAAAAATTATTTCAAATAAATATAATAAAATTAATATAAAAATAAATTAATATGAGAAAAAATAGAAATTTAGAGAGATATATTTATTTATAATTATTAATATCTAAATAATAAATCAAAATTTTTATTTTTCACTTATTTATTTTTTAAAATTTATTTATTTAATTTTATCTAATTTTTTATTTTTTAATCAATGTCTTGAGAACATTAGTTAGAAAACCATTTTGTAATTTATATACTAACTAATGTCAAATGAATGACATATGCACTTACAAAATAAAATAAAATAAAATTGTTGATTCAGTTTAGAAAAAATTTCCTCTCAATTCATTCTATTTTAATATAAATAAACAAACATATTTTGTCACAAATCAATTTAAATATTGGAACTTGTAGATGAAACTAGGTTTTGAAAATAAGTTCTATATTTTGTTAATATGCTTTTTCACTAAACAAATAATTAAGTTTGAAAGCAGAGTGCAATTCAATTTTAGTTTAGATCAGTGATTCAGAGTTAATTTTTTAAATTTAATTGGTAACAACTTGTCTCCAATAATAAATTAATTACAGTTACTGAACATCATAGGTTTTTATTATCTTTTTAAAGATATACTCTCAAACTCAAATTAACACTAAGATGATAATTCGAACATCGAAATTACATTGTATACATGGTAGTCCATTTCGATAAGTTGATAGTCATTTAAAATAATTGAATTTTTTTTAATAAATAAAAAAAAATTGGGTTTTTAGATTTAAAATTGTCAACTCAAATGCTTGAGCTTCTTATATGTTCTGAAGTTGTTACATAGAAAGCAAAAGCAATACAAATTTTTATCTGCAGTTGTTACATAGAAAGCAAAAGCAATACAAATTTTTATGGTCAATACCTATAAAAATTAAGCCGAATTGAGTTGCACACCGAAATATAATATAACATTAAGTATATATTAACTTAAGTAATAAATTAAAAATCGTTTTTTTTTTTTCAATTTCACAAAAAAAAAATGTTGAATTGAGTTGAGTTGATACTAACAGAGGGAATGACTCAAATGGATAAGGAAAAGCAGAGCAGCAAATGGAACCAGATCCAGTAAATGTATCAATTAGCTATGAATATTTGATTATTGAATACTATAATGATGCATTGCCTAAGAAAGAAACTGAATGCATTTAATGTTCATAACAGAAAGAAAATTTTCTGGCTGTTTATTATTATTGTAATAATACTTACAATTTAAGGATACCCTTCGGTCTGTGTGCCTCAAAATCTCAAACCAGAAAAAAATACAACGCATTTATTTTATTTTGTAGGTGTGTGCATAATTATTTTTTAGTAATTAAATGCTTTTACGTATGACAATTTCACTCATAAATATTCCGTTACTTATATATATATATTTATATTTTTTATAATTAATTTCTTGTTTTTATCTATAGAGTATGGACAGGGTCTGTTCTTATCGGATAAGTTCAGCCAATAGAAAAATTAAAAACCAAGTGATTAATTATATAGATACGGAAAATTTCTTCCATTTAGATAAAGTTTAGAGTGTTTTTCTTACTCTAACATCACCTTTTGAATTGACTTTCTGACTTGATCCTACTCCCGTTTTTTATTTGATTTGTTGCAACTAAAGGAAAATTCGAAGTATGGGGCACATGTATATATATTTTTGTTCAAATTGTCTTGTATTATGTAGTATTAGCTTCGATTTATTCGAATTTCTGCTGGATAAAATTTATAAGGGATAAAATTTTTTTAATATTTATAAAAAAATAGATCTTTTATAATACTTATTGAATGA
This sequence comes from Aleurites moluccanus, assembly GCA_948193065.1. Taxonomy (NCBI): domain Eukaryota; kingdom Viridiplantae; phylum Streptophyta; class Magnoliopsida; order Malpighiales; family Euphorbiaceae; genus Aleurites; species Aleurites moluccanus. Next base: position 44,436 of record CANXYC010412944.1, read on the forward strand.
TAAAATTTTTTCTTTCACATTTTTTTTATTTATAATATTCGAACTCGAAAATTTAATTAAAGATAACAATTTTTTTATCATTCGAATTAACAAATATTAGTATAAAGCATTAATTTTGGGAGTTATATTTTGCTAATTTTTTTATTTATTATTATTATTATTATTTAAAGAGCATAGTTTTATCCCTCATTGAGATTTGTTGGAATCCATTTTAGTTACCTATTTTTGGTTGTTATTCTTAAATGATAAGAAAAAAATGCAGATTAAAAATGAGTGGAAAAAAATAAATATTTGGATTTCGTAAACTCATCAGAAAGAAATTAATTTAATTTAATTTAATTAATTGAATTGAATTGAATAAATAATTATTTTACAGTTATAGTTTCCTAATGCCATTTGTCAAAATAAAATTTATATCTTTCATACAAATTCGTCCTTCAAAACCAACAATTGAAATACTACCTTCTAGCTGCGGTTACCCTTTTCTAATCTCTATGGCAGCAACACTAGAATGGTATCCCATAATCAACCAAACCCAAGTTTTATTTAACAGTTGCCTATTGGCATATTCTGTTTCAAACAGGCCAAATTATTTTTAATAAGTGCAACCCAAATTTCCCAATTTTCATTTCAATAATTCTAGGAAAACCACCATTGGAAAATGTTTCAATATCAAATAAAAAAAGAACAATTTTCATCAACTGACATCAATCAAATTTTATAGGACTAATGAGTTCATTTTTTAGCATATTTTTAGGTTAGCTCTAGTCTATAAAAATAAAAATTACTTGGCCTTTTAACGTTCCTTGCCATTAAGCTCTTGATCATTTCCATTCCCTTTTCTCTGTAAATTTTTTTATTTTTTATTTTTTGCAAGTCCAAAATTCTTAGAAGGGAGGGAGATTGACAGGTCTAAATTCCTGATCTCATAAACAGGTACTCGATCACAAATATCAATAACATTTAACTAAGAAAGAAAATGCAGTCCATGCAATCTATGTTTTCTAAACTCTATGGAGGTAATCTGGCACAGGCTATAATAAGCCCATTGCATTGTACAAAATGTTTAGAGACATTAGAGATGGTTTATGATTCATAGGTTAAACTGCAATGAAACTGATTCTTTAAAATACAAGACCTTCAAAAAAATAAATTAGTTTTATAAAGCTAAAATAATTTGGAAAACTCCACAAAAAAAAAAAAAAAAAAAAAAAAAAAAAAATGGTTACAAAAAGTTTTAATTTAAATAAAATTAAAAAAATATAATTTATAAATTACAAAATTAAATTTATTATTAAAAAAAACCCACCTCAAAAAAAAAAAATTATTTTTATAAGACAAAAAAAATTTGCAAAAAACCAAAAAAAAAAAAAAAAAAAAAAAAAAAAACAAGTGGATCCTATCTGTTTGATAGAACTTATATTGAATAACTTATATTGAATAAGTTCGATCTTTACGAGTGTGAATGCATAGATTGGCATTTTTCCCTAAAAAGTAAACAATATAAAAGCACAAAGTTAAAGTCCATTCCAGTAAAGAAGCAAATAGTTAAAACAAAAAAGAAATATTTAGAAGAAACCTAAATTAAGCATTAAAAATTTGACTTAGTTTGTAACAACAGAAACATGAAAGTGTTTCCTGGATGCTTGCAATCTCACCACCATAAAAGTTCAGATTATAAGGGAAAGGCCCTGAACAAGCACAGAAAGATGCTCGAAACTTGACAGCATCGTGAAATTTTGAAACTACGTACGAACCCTGCTGCTTTCTGCGCTTCTAATTGGATAGAAGTAAGGATGGGCCTGCACGAAATCAAGAATTGAAAATTTTAACTTCCAACATAGTAGTGTGAATTGGTGAAACAGACAAAACAATAACTTATGGGCAGCAATTGCTAGCCTGGGAAAACAAATTTCAATAAACCAAAAAAGAAAAGGCAATGCAGTTAACTTCACACATCAGGTTATTTAAGAATGTTTGAGCCTGTGGTTTCCGCAGAGTCAAACAGGCTCTTTATCTTGATGTTTCATGTCCAGTAAGGCAACAATTTTCAGTCAAGTAATGAATAAGCAAGTAACATCAGAAATTTAACAGCCACATCTCATGACTTCACAAGATAGGTCACTTGGATGCAGTAATCAACCACATGAGCTAGGGCTTTACCATTGCTTCTTTTGCAGTTGGCCTTTCTTGGTGATCACATCGCAGCAACTTGTCAAGGAAGTCAACAGCCTTCAAAAAAAAAACCTTGCATACATTTGAAACAAATTCAATATAAAACAAAATAATATTAACTTAGATGTGACATTCTACCTCAGGAACTGCCAAATGCTGATTGTCAACATTAATAAACTTTGTCCATGGTTTACGGCTATGCCTGTGTCAAGAAGAAAATTTTCACACTTGGGAGAACTAAATGTTGAAGAATGAAAATTGATGGATGTATCAAACCATATATTCTACCTTCCAACTAGGCTTGCAAGGTGTGGATCCAATTCTATGCGGTACTTATTCAAATAACCATTTAATTCATCGGTTCCGAGTACCTGTTGAGAAATGAATAAAAATTACTATCCCATATTTTAACCATCATATTCCTAAAACTAGCTCCTGGTATAATATAGCTAAATTCCAATATTAATCACAGGCATGTTTATGATGTAGGCTGAGAAACTGCAATTACATTATATAGATTACTTCACCAACAAGCGGGATGGAAGAATAGACCTTCCAATAAAATAATATAAATCCAATTGCTTAACATTAAAAAAAAAAAAAACACAAGTTAGTAGGGACTTTTCCTTCCAAACATGCAGCCACTAAGAAAAACTTAGTTCAAAATGGAACAATTATATAGACTTTTGTATAAGCATTCCACCAACCTTAGCTATTTTGACCAGTTGATCATAATTATCATGCCCATAGAAGAAAGGCTCCTTGCGGAATATCTGTAAAACAAAATCTTCCATTATAAGCATCGCAAATAGGGCATAACAAAGTTCAACAGCATTTTATCATTTTCCAAATTCTCCAATCAGACCCTGCCATCTGTGACACGAATGAGTATGCAAGCAGATTAGGATCCAGTTGTCTATTGTATCACAAGAAACATAAATCTGAGATCCAAATTTTAAAGTATAATCTATTGCAAGCCATCAAAGGGAGTTACAAAGAAGTCCATTATAAGTGAAAAACCATATCATGTGGACAAGGTCAAGAACTGTTGGCACAATAAGTAAGGATCCACTTTCATACACACCATAGAAATTGTACGAGGAGCATTTGATACAAAGTGGCAGTTTATGCAGTAAACCTAATCATGCAAATAACAATGGTCCATCCTGCCAAAAGGAAAGCAAGGGGTAGCAGGAAAAAGGGAGGGTAGAGTAGGAAAGAAAGGAAAAGCTCACCATTCCAGCAAACATGCAACCAAGGCTCCACAAGTCTAAAGAATAATCATAGTCTTGCAAATCAACAAGAAGTTCAGGACCTTTAAAGTATCTGGACATAAGAAAAAAATAATAATAAAAATGCAGCATAAGCTTCTTCCATACTGGTAGTAAACACAAGCATTTACATGCAAGCATGATCCATACAGCATCAAATTGATAGCCAACAGTAAAAATTATTGAGATTAATCAATACATGATGTACAATATCTATCAAATGTTCTCTAACCATAAGTAATGATCTGTTAGAAACAAAATGTCAACTGTGTAACATAAGGTGATAAAACTACCATTAGGTAATAATATGTTGAAGCCAAAACTTGTGTAAGGAGATAGAACTTTGAGAACCAAAAGAAAAATACAAGACTGACCAAATATTGGGGGGAGAAATATATGGGAACTTGTATGGTAAAAACTAGTAAACGGAAACAAACCTTGAAGCAACGCGAACATTGTATTCTTTCCCAGGATGATAGAACTCTGCTAGACCCCAATCTATAAGACGGAGCTTCCTCTGCTCATGATCAATCATGACATTATGGGGCTTCACATCTCGATGCATAATACCTTGTGAGTGGCAATAATCCAATGCCTACACAAAGGATCCATAATAACTGAGGACAGTACCAACATTCAAAGACACAAAGGATCCATAATAACTAAGGACAATACCGACATTCAAAGGAGAATGGTACAAAAATTGAATGCAATAAGTAAATAAAATATTTGAAGATGAAATATACACATTTATCTAGAGATGGTGAGAGAAGATAAACCAAATCCACTTAAGTTATTGTAAACCAGACTGTATGCATACATGTTCTGGGTCCTAGCACTAACATATAAAGACATTTCAAAATGTTCCTGCAATCCTTATGTTGAATCTAGATATAGTTTGAGGACAAACCAAAAGACCCACATCAAAAACTCTCATCCAAAGTAACTACTTCTCTAATTGAAAACTAAAACATATAAAACCAGAAATGAATTAATGGCTGAGAGAAGTTAAAAATGAAGGAAGTGAATTTGAAAATTTATACTCATCCCAGCAACGGATGTTGTAAGATACCACATAAGTATGGGGTACATGTGTTTGTGTTTCTTATATATATGTGTGCGCCCTAAAAGTTAAAAGGCATGACAAGGTACATTTGGAGAGAAGCAAGAACATCTGCTTGCCAACAAAAATTGTTCACCATAGAAATTAGTCAAACTGAAGCGAACAGTATCACTAAAACATCAGCTAGACAAGAAATGCCAAATCATTTATCTAACAATTAATAAACCACACTCAGTATGAGGACAAGCTGACAACAGCAATAACAATATGCAAATAGTTAGTATTTCATTTTAGAATACTACAGTCAATTCCATTGAATAATCAAGTTGGTTTTATTTTGTTTACTGATCCGTGCACCATGCAAGGGTAAAGCTGTGTAAAAAATCTCATACTCAACAGAGTTTTTGTTTTTTTTTAATAGCAAGGAAGGGCAAAGCCCAGATAAGAAATAAACTAGGTGACACACAGTCTGGGATGTGCCACTCCATATCCTGCAGAATAAGCTACAAATATTCTGGGAAGGTCTGAAAAGCAATGAGTTCCCTGAGTTAATTTGCAACCATAATGAGCCAGCCCATCTGCACATATGTTTGCTTCTCTATGTACATAGCATATCTTGACATTGCAATCCCTTTTCAAGAGATTTTGTTATGCCGTGCAACAAATTTAAAGATCCATCGATCCTATTAACACTGCTTATAATCAACTCAACTACACTCTTGCTATCCACCTCCACTATGATATTTCTTAAGCCTTTATCCCAAGCTATCTGGAGTCCAATATGGACAGACCATAATTCAGTAGCAATAATGGAAAAAGAACCTAAATTAGCCACAAAATGTCCCAGCCAAACTTCTGTATGTGATAGAATTAACCTCCAGCAGAACCCATGTCTAAATTACCCATGCAAGACCCATCAGTATTAAGTTTGCACCATCACACTTAAGGAGATTGGCATGTTATTGACATAGTGAAACCGATAGATTATATCAATCTTCACTTTTAGTTATGCTAACCCAAAGAACACTTGGAAACTTTAGAATTCACATCTGGTTGTTTAAATAAATCATAGAATATAATCACTTCAATCTTGAAGAAAAAAATATAGTACTTTGGATTCATTTAGGTAAATTTAAATCTACTTTCCTCTTTTATCTCAGACAATATTTATGCTCATAGCAATATGAGCCGCAAGTTTCCAGCTTGTCATTTTAATGCAAAAAAAATAGTGCGCTTGCCTTCAGAAGTTCATAGATGTAATATCGGATGTCGTAGTCTGAGAGTGTTGGATAAAGCACTTTAAAATCAGTATTATTCACATATTCAAAAATAAGACTTGGGGTCTTGGATTGCTGATCTCTAACAATATCAAGCAACTTCACAATATTCGGTCCTCCACAGAGATTCTGCAGTATTTTAATCTCCCTCTTAATCTGCATAGAGTAGAATAATAAAGTTAGTCAATTAGTCTGCACAATGTTATCCAACAAACTGGGCTATCAAGATAAAAAAGAATTGTAAATAACAAATAAAAAATAAAACAAAAGTTTATCTTTTGGAGTCAAAACAATTAATATCTGTCTCTTTAAATAAAATAAATAAAAATCTTATCTTTTGGAGTCAAAACAATTAATATCCGTCCGTTTAAAGGCAAAGCACTGAAATAATCCCTTACTACCAAATAACACAGAGATTGATACATCATAACCAACACAATCTTTGAACAAAAAATGTCCATAAAAGACTAGAAATTATCTCTTTCGAGACCGTACAATCATAAGATGATAAAATATTGTCTGTCAGAAGCAAACGTTAGAAAAACCACTTTATAGACCAAGGTTTTAAATAACAAAATCAGAACAGTAATAGTGTCGTGCAATTGGTCTGAATCAGCCGCTACTCCTGTGAATTTTTAAAGTCGTTCGCAGAAAACTCAAATCAATAATAAACAAAAAATATAAGTTCAAAAACAAAGAATTTAATAAAATATGAAATATAGTAAGTTAATAATTAGACGAATCATGAGAAACAGATCATCTGTCATTGCTTGGCGACCAGCAAATCACCCATAGAGAAATTGAAAATAACATAATGGTGGCTAGAATTTCATTATGAAACGACTGTTATTTAAAACCATGTTCCATACACTAAAAAATTGGAAAGTTATTGCATCACAAAATCTAAATAATTCCTTCGTAAAAAAAATTTGCAGAAAACTACTAAAAACAACTTCAAATTTTCACACAACAGTAAGGCCTTCATACAATGATGCCTCAGTCTAGAAGACATAAGGGAAAATTTTCACAAGAATCAAGATATGAAAGCATCCAAAATGCATTTGCAGAATTCATAACTTGAATCCCCTTCAAACTACTTTGATCATAAAACACTATTAATTCTTAAGCATCATTTTAAAATAAATTCCTTTTGAAATAACAATATACATGAAAACCATGAATCATTTAGTGAGAAAATAGGGATCGCATGGCAATCTTGTACGATCTTCAATACCTGCCCCTATCTTACCCTAATGAAGCAAATAATGCCAGCCCAACTAAGAGCACAGGTATAGGTAATGGCATATCAGTCCTGAACTTACCCCACATACATGTTTATTATATAATATCATGTACATTATGTATAATAAATATAAATTAAAATGAATAATATATTTGTTTGACAAAACAAGATAGTCAAGGATACTAATTATTATGGTTAAAATAATCTTAAAGAAAGTTATTATTTGTAATAACCAAGGTTTTCAAAACCGGACCGGACTAGCCGGTCCAACCAAAAAATTGGGAACCGATTGACTAGCTGGACTAGTCCACCCCCAATTACCTGTTCCCCAAAAACAAGACTAAAACCCAATAACTCGGCCGGGTAACTGGTGACCCGGCCGACCCAATCCAGGTTTTCCGAGTTGGGCATGTGAGGCTTTTTTTATTTTTTATTTTTTATTTCTTGATCAAAACATCACAATTTAGATCCATTCAAAATGGAGCTGTTTTATTTTTGACGGAAATTCAGCCCCTCTCTTGCTTTTTTTCTTTTTTTTAATTATTATTATTATTATTAGTTGTATAAATGGAATATATCATAATAATAATAAGTTAATAATAACACACATTCTTATTTGAAAATTAAATAAAAATGAATTAGCATTCATTTGATAGTAAATCAAAATTTAAAACTCATCAAACTAATATTAAATTAACATAAATAATTATATATTTAATTAAATTTATATAAAATTAAATAACTTAAAATACCAAAATAGCATAATTTTTTTAAAAATAAAAGTAAATATAAATAATAATAAAAAATTGAATTGAGCAAAAACAATATATATATATATATATATATATATATATATATAATTATTTTAATTAATTAATTATTTTTTCATTTATTAAAGTTAAATTGAATTTAAAAAATAAAATGAAAGAATTAACATTAAACTAATTAATATTAGCAAATTAATTTATGTTTTTTCTATTATATATTATTAATTTAATTATTTCCGGTTTAATTTTGGTTCAACCGGTTAGATTCTGATTGAACCTCTAACATTATAACTTTAAGGATTCTTTGATCAATCTGGGTCTGAGAACATTGGTAATAATTAAGGGATATTTCTTATTCCTTTAATTTTGTAGGGAAAGTAAAGCGAGACTCAATGAAATAACTAACCACTTACCACCCTTTATTTTTTAAAGTCTCAATTTTATTTTTCAAAGTCCGGGATATTTCTTATTCCCTCAATTTTGTAGGGAAAGTAAAGCGATACTCAATGAAATAACTAACCACTTGCTACCCTTTCTTTTCAAAGTCATTAAACTCCTAAACAATGAATAGTTTTTATCCTACCCTTTTCATTTCCTTTCCTTTCCTATTTGTACTCCAAATAAATTCTAAATATTTAAATTACTTCGAGTCTATAAATTTGTAATGCTTTAAAAATTTGATTTCCAGTCAACAAAGTTCCAGCAGATTATGCTTTCAGTATTGGGTTGTGTAATGCAATTCTAACCCCTGGAAAGTGTCAAGCTTTCTTGATAGGGGGTCAGTCCTAGTCCTATTAGTGTGAAGCTTTCTTGATAGGGGGTCAGTCCTAGTCCTACCTGTGTGAAGCTAATGGTTTATTTTCGTTAACTTAATTTTTCCTATATTTTTCTAAAGAATTTCCATACTAATTTCCAGGCCCTGATTGTTGATTTCTGCTACCTTAACCCTAATATCCTAAAGCCAAAATTTTCCCTAGCTGTGTCACTGCCATGTCACTTTCACTCTCTAACACACACACATAAAAAGGACATACAATAATGCTTTATTGCATTTATCATATAAAGGTTATACTATACACATGCATAATGCATAATAGCTATACACATACAATAATTATATTATAAAGGTTATACTATACACATGCATAATGCATAATGCATAATAGCTATATGATAATCACCCTCAAATAATTGAAAAGCACTTTCATACAATAACGCTTTAATGTTGTGACAGGAATGGAAGGATTTGGAATTGCAAATTTGAATTTTATAATATATATAACTTTTTTTAATTTATTAGATTCCTATATCTAGTGAATATAGATAAATAGTTGAATAGAGTTGAGTGTAGATTTCAAATATCATAAAAATGAGTAGTTTCAAATTCACCTGAAATAGTTCTCATCCACATTCCAGCATTTATTAACTATAGAAATAGTTAACTTTCATCAAAACAATTTAAACTAAAATTACAACCACTTGCCCCATTTGAAATCCTTACATCCAAACATGGCACATAATCTTCAAAATAAGTATAGATAAAGTGCAAGCAAGCATGCATGATACCATCGGGATATAAAAGATGAAGAAAAAAATCAATATTACTTAATTCTCAGTCCACAGCATTTATACTTATTTATCGTCATGATTGTCTATATAAGCAATAGGACCAACAGTACAGTAATAAAATAGTACCCCCAAGTTAAATTACCAGTTGTATATATGTAAATAAAGAAGAGGACTGATGCCAAAGTCTAAGACTCACCTTCTTCTTCTTCACAGGTTTAAGAATCTTAATGACGCATTTCTCATTATCTGTGCAGTGGACTCCCTCGAAAACCTCACTATATTTCCCCCTTCCAACCTTCCTCACCACCTCATAATCATCCTGCTCACTGGAAACGCAATCAAACAAAAGTAACCAAAAGAGTACCAGGGAGAGAGGCACACAGAAAAACAAAGCTATAGAAGTTCTAATTAATTTCATGTACTTTCTGTAAACCTGAATCAAACATTAAGAAAATAAATAACCACATAACCAATTAATCGCTCGATCCATCCACCTAAAGGTGGGACCATTTCCCAAACAAAATAGAGCAAATCAACTAACTCAAAAAAAAAAAAAAATCAACAGATAAGATAATTACGGAATTACCCCCATTGGACGGTGAGGGTCTCGTAATCCCAATATTCCTTGGGACGGATGACATTAATATCAGAGTAAACCCTAGCCTTGGAAGGAGCGCCAGGGCGGCGAATTGATTTCCCGATCTTCTGAGCCAGCGTGTCCTGCAACGGAGCTAACGGTTTTAAACGATGGAAGCGTACCGGTGGTTGACTCTGCTTCTGCTTCTGCTGTTGCTGCTGCTTTTGGTGAGAGAGAGCGGCACTGGAAGCCAATCGACGACGGAAGAAAGTGATCGGCGATCGAGGAGATGATGAGAGAGCGGAGGGAGAGGAGGAGGAGAAGAAGAGAGAAAAGAGAGTTTTGTTATTATTATGGTGGTGATGGAAGATTGTGAATTGCTGTAGCAGAGGCCTTATGGCCATCAAATCGTAAATAAGGGAAAACAAAATAAAGTGTCATTTAAAATTAAATTCCCATGTCATTTTTTTTTTTTTTTTTTGCTTTTTATTATATAATATATATTATTCTCCTCCTCTTTGTTGTTAACCTAATTAAAAAGTGAGAAGAACGATGTCGTTTCTGCGCATTTGAGTCCTATGCAGTACCGTTTTGTTTGGCTGCTGCTTCTGCGGAAATTTAATAGCAAGAAAAATAATAGCATAACAAAAATTGTGTGTCATGGCTTCCTACTTGGGCTTGTGACTCATTTGCAGGGGAAAAGTTAGATTATTGGCCTTTTTTATCTTCAATTTATTATATTATTATCTAATCAATATATCAATCATTAACTCACTCTATATATATTTATATACAATCATTATCAATAATAATTAATAAATTATAAAGTTAATTGTAATTTTTAGATTTAATTAAAATAATGATAATAAAACACTTTAAGAATCATTAATTCTAATTCTAATAGAATTAGAACTTTATTTTAACTATAATTTGATTATAACTAAAAGTATTGATTTTAAATAAAGATAAAAATAATTTTATTTATTAATTAAATTTTATTATTTTAAACAAATTAATGTAAAATCACAAAAAAAAGACTAAATACTTGGATAATTACCACTCTAAATAAATTTATTATCAAAATCATACTATGTAATTGAAACTCTTACTATTGCATATAACCCTTTCTGGAATAACCTCCAACCTTTCTTGATCATATAGACTCCTAAAACGGTTTCTTGATGGCATAGACTCCCAACGCAATATAAATAATAATAATAATACTTCATTCCTCCCATAAACATTTTAATTTTTTTCTTTTATCATGTCTTAAAATAATTATTTTATTTTATAATTCAAATTATATTTTATTTTAACTCGATAATAATATATTCATTAAAAATATATTAAAAAATATAAAAATTAATTATGAGATATAGAATGTAAGAGAATTATGAATGTAAAAAAAAAATTAAAAAAATTAATGAATTAAAAAGATTAAAAAAATTATTAATAATTATATATTTTATAATTAAAATATTTATATGAGATGGAGGGAGTAATAATAATAATAATAATAATAATCTTAATCATTGTCTATGGTATTCTGTTGATAGGTAAGTTTTAATAATAGCTTAGGAAAAATTATGACTATTTTATTTGTTTCGATGAAATCTCAATTTTGTTCCCATCCTCTTTCCTAATTTCGGTTTTTTTTTTTTTTTATCTTTAATGAATTTAAGTCAACACTTAATTAAGCAACACAAGTGAATATCCAATTCCGTATAGGATAATTTTAATTAAAAAATGAAAATGAAAATGAAAATACAGAGAAATAAAAATCATATCCAAAATAAAGGGCAGGGATGGAAAGGGCGTTGTGTAACATTATACATCTGACCAACCAACTCTTCACATTTTGACATAATCTGTGATTTCAACAATAGGGAGATACATGTTACAATAAATATATGTTCCCATTCATGATTTGATTCCTCCTGTCTCAATGCTAAAAAAAAATACAGAGATAGATAATACACAGCAATCATCTCCATCATCATAAATTTTATCTCCATTTAGAAAAAAAAAAATTATAAAAGCATGATGAGAGAGAATATCAATTTTCTAAATTTATTGCCAAGGAAAAGCAGAGCTATCAATTTTCTAAATTTATTGCCAAGGAAAAGCAGAGCCTGATGATAAAAGGCTATTTCAGTTAAGCTCGAACAACAATTTAAGTGATCAGCTAGAATTATCAGTGAATCACGAGAGACGTTATTTACAACTTGAGTTAAAAGGAGGTTGTTAATTTTCCTTCTAGTGCCAAAACTCCCATGAGAAGAACTTTCTGTGGTTACATCAGAAACAGCAAAATTCTGCAGAAGCAAAAAGGCACATCATCTAACTTGTTAGTGTAAATTTTGAATTATATTTTCATCAAGGCAAAATCACTAAATCTAGTTCGGCATGCTGAAAGTAGTTGTGTTTAAATAAGGCTACCAAAAAATAAATTTCATCCTTTTTTTGAAGTCTGTTTATAAAGGCTTACCTTCCTAAGAATAAAATACCAAGTCATTCATATTTTATCTGATTTTGGGGCTGTGCAAAGAAATCTTTGGCATTGTGAGCCACCTCAGCCTCCAGTATAGCTTCCAACACAATGTCAGATCCTTTCAAGTCATCTATCAATAGTCAACACAACAATATGCTTCTTTAAAATATATGCCAGGGTAAGAATATTTTCATAATTTTATATTTTACTAAAGGCCTATCCACATATCAAGAGAATAAACAATGGTCATGCACAAGAAATGATTAATGGTGTAGTTATATAAATTGATTAAGATGCAATTGATGAAAAATTTTAATGAAAAATGCTTGTTAAAATGCTATTAATAATATGCCACTGTCTACTAAGGAAAGCCGATGATATGAGGTAAACAAAATGATTTAACTAAAACCATAATTTAACATGTGATTAGGAAAATGTATTTGTATTGTATACTTGTATTTCAAGCCAGGATTGACATCTCAGCATTCCACAATTTTAGTTTTCTCAATTTTTCAATCAACGCATTGAGTCTAAGAGTAACAGAATTAACATCAAAGTAATCAAAGGATTGACCAATGTCGACCATTCCAAAACCTTCATGAAACAGATTCACAGTTTTTTCTTTCTTTCTTGGCCCCACCTTTAATAGGTAGTACTGCTGTTACTTCTGTCTCTGGTTCAATAGGTCTCTGCCACAACCCAAAATGCTCACCCAAAAGCCAAGTAAAAAATTGCTCAATAAATACTATAAAGAAATTGAATTTATGGAAATTTAGGGACACAACTTGAAGGAAAATTGGATAAATGTCTTTTTTTGTTCCTCTTATTTTGCTTCATTACAAGAAATAGAAAATTGAAGATCCTCGGGAGAAGGGAAAGAAAACTACAATAATCTTCTTTTTCTTTGTTTGATTTATAGGTGTAATACATACACAGAGAGAGTGACCAAGTAGGGGATGGAGGCAAATAAATTCTTAAACCTACATCTTCTAAGATTTTCAGGTCAGAATGTTATTACTGTGTGAGATACAGCATCTGTACTTTTAGGAAAATTCTTGTCTACACTGGATATATACCCTTACCTCATACACTCAACAACTAACACGTGACTGTCATTTGAAATAATTGCTTATCGAAATTACTTTTATCTCCATTCTTTTGCTAGTGAAAAGATATTTATACCCATATTTTTTTCCAGCCACATATATACACTCGGTGTAGGCAAGTACCCATACTCCTGTTACTGCCTCCTACAACTAAAAAAAGGCACCAAGAACTAAAAGGAGTCTGCTTTCAAAATTTTAGATCAGTTCTTGCTGCTCTACTTTTGACAAAGGGTTCCACTGTAGCCATGAGTATTCTTCCATTTTGGCTCAAACATACTTCTAGGTAATGACTAGTTTTGAACAAAGATCTTTATTATCTATGTCATTGCAGACGGCATTGGGATGATTCCACATAAAATATTGCAGAATGAATGGATAGGAACACTGCAATAATGTATAATAGAAGAAAAAAAACACTAAAATGCAAAGTTTCATTGGCTTTTATTATATAAACAGTTCATCACATCATGAATTCACAAAAGTCAACAAAAAAAAAAACAATTGTTCTATGCATGTGAGCACAAGGAAAAAGAGTGGGTATAGGCACAGTAAAAGAGAACATGAGTTAAAGTTAACAAATCGAAGAGAGTTATAAGTATAAACCACCCACCAAAACACATGTGCAAGCAGAGGGGCGATCCTCATTTTTCTAATTCATTTAACCCTACTACTGCCACAGCAGCACCAAGAATGATAATGCACAGGACGATAAAAGGCATTATTGCTAGATGTAAACAGAAGAATGTATAGAAAATCCTATTTAGGAGATAATTTTATATATTATTAGCTTTCCAGTTTAGGAGATAATTTTGTATATTATTAATTTTCCTATTTAGGAGATAATTTTGTATATTATTAGCTTTCCTATTTTGTTATTTAGGAGATAATTTTGTATATTATTAGTTTTCCTATTTTGTTGTAAAACCCATTAATTATGAGATTAGATTAGATTGCCATAAATCATGGGATTTGATTAGATTTCCTATTTTTGCTAGGTTAATGTGTATAAAACCGACATTTTGTTTGGTAATAAAATAAGAAGAATACAATTCTCTTTCAATTGTTCATAGTAAGTATGCATGATACCAAACGGCACAACAAATTATGCTACACTATTTATATATAATGCATTATCCACACCATATGTGATTTAAAAAAATGTGTTGCCAAACAAAGTCTCAAACAGCCTTAATTGGGCAACCCGTCAAGAAACTATCATTCCTGTTGATCAGCATTTTTAACATATCCAGTAAGTGAATAAATATATTAAAGTGATGGAAAGAAAGGGGAAATAGATGAAGAGATAAATCACAAGAAAATTTGAAAAAAAAAGGAAGAACCAAGTTGAGAAAAAAAATTAAATTAGACATGCACACTTTCACCAACAATCAACATATATTAGAGCAGACTACGAAAAAAAACATCTATGAGAACCTGAAAGCCAAATGCATATTCCAGAAGATCAAACATGTCTGCATCCCGTTCTCCAGAAATCTCAAAATCAGCAGGAAGTCTGGGGAAGTGCTCAGTATATTTAATGGCGGATATTGCACCTTTAACCTGAAACCCAATAAAGAAGAATGAGATTTTTCTTTGAAGAATATTGAATTTGAACGTACTTGATGCATGTGTAAATATGCAAATGCAAAATTTTTTAGATTATCAATCTTTCAGTGGCACAGAATGTGAAGTAGAGGTGAGTACTAGGTGGAGGAAACATAACAGCACTGCTAAAAGACATCAGCAACAAAGAATACAATATGTTAATGACCAACTCACCTCAGGGAAAACTCCAATAGCATTGGTTAATGACGGTGCTTCCAAAGGGACAATATTATAGGTGATGAGCTCCCCAACTTTTTTAAGTCTTCGCAACTAGAAAAACATGAACGAAAAGTTAATTCAATCAGTACCTTGAACCTTAGAATTAGTCCTATTCTAAGCTTCAACTCATTCAGAAACACAATACATTTTCTTCATTGTTTTTATTTCTTTTTTGTTAAATAGTAAAAGATGAAAATAATCATGCAAGGAAGCTTTTTGGTTGTCAGTGATAGGCTCAGAATCTAAATCAACTGGTTATAGTATAATCCAATGGTGAGATAAAAAAAAAAATTGACTCCTCTATATTTTACATGCAAAGATGTCAGACTACTTTACAGTTTAATATTTCACATCTAAAGCAAGTATAGAACACCACCTCCTCCATAATAAGTCTTCCAACACCACGAGGATCTGCAACTTTGCTAAGTGCCTCCATGACCTCTACTAAGGCCCTCAAAGTAGCAAATACCTTTTTCATCTCTAGAGATCTTAGTTCCAACCTAAAACAAAACAATTATATATCAACATGCTTTGATGAACATTTACTACTAATAACATCAATAAAGTTACTTTCCTTTCAGTCTAATATGTCATACAAAATCTGTACTGCTAAATGCAGCAATATTCAAATTTTAAAGTTCATATTAAATCTGTACAAACAGATGCAGCAACATTCAAATTTTAATGTTTATGTAAAATCTGTGCTAACAGATGCAGCAACATTCAAATTTTACTTTGTCTTGCCTATAAAGATGTTTAATCAAATGATGCCAACTCTAACATATCTTCAGTACACACAATCACAAAAAGACATCAAAAGCGATATATGCATGGCACATTCTAATATAATTTAGATTTCATTAGATACATCATTGCGGTTCACATACATGCTTAACCAAAACATTTTGCAGTCATTAGTTCCACAGCTAATACGTTTGCCACAGGCAGAAAGCAATATGGTTGACAAGTAAACCAACCAAGTGAAAAGGAAAGTAATCAAGAAGAAATTTTGGCCATACTCTCCAAGATTAGCAGTGCTAAAAGTTCCAGATTCCCGCCACTTTTGTTCCTCTCTTTGGATATCATCCACTCTATGCCGTCTCTTATAACGTTGGTAAAATTCCCACAAGTGTTCAATGTCATGACTGCGATCTATTTGGGCACCATCCTTTTTGGCAAGTTTTTGCTGTACAAAACAATCAATTTAAAAAAAAAATTAAGACATTAAAATAAATGCAGCAGAAACTAAAACAGCATGAATGAATTGATTGATATTTTCACATTACCCTATTTGAAATGCCAATTATAATGAAGTTCCACCCAATAACTCAATTCATATGAGCTGTCAAAGAATCAAATCTAGGGTCTACCTTAATTAGAGACATCAAACCAGTCTTGAATTGGAGAACACCGCGACCATCACTTTTTGGATCCAAATTTTGGGCCATGGAATATGCCTGCTCACACACTGTTGAAACAGTAAATTTTTTTATTAAAAAATTTTAACAGGCTTCATATAAAGAAAAATATCTTTGAACCACATGTTCTAGTAAAGAAATGCACATATCCAGTTATGCACAAATACACATTGACCTATGCAGAAAGTTAAGCATTGATGAAATATTCTGGTGGGAAACTAATACATTGACATCTATAAAATTCTAAATAAAGATACCCAAATAAAATTAAAAAGATAAATGCAGACAAGAAAGTCAAATTCAATGTATATATATAATTCCTCAAACATTCTAAGATTAGTACCTATCCACACAATTAAACTATAATTCAAATATGACAATTTAAGTTTGCATTTGCAGTGAATCAATGAGAGATCAAGCACTCACATATTGATATATTTTATGCATACACATAAACATTAAAAATGTAGCAACGAGTGAATGTGCATTCTGATTAAACTTGATCTATAATTCCACGTCTGAGTTAGCTGATTGTGATCCAACTTTTCTGAATGATAATAGAAAATGCCTAAGTTTGAACTTATACAGAGAAAAGCCTCGCCAACAAGACATCTTCTCCACAGCATGTACAGAAATATCTTTTGCTACATTTGCAAGATCCTCATATGCTGCAGCTTGAAGCATGCCACAGAATATCATGTATGGATTTCTATCACATACAAACAAATAGTATTGAAACGTGTGTTTCCTTCTTTTCTTGTGTCTAATATTCATACATGTGCTTCTTCTACTTTCCAAAACGCACCCATTTCTACTTCTCTAGTCAATTGCACATTCATTTATAACAAGATTAACTCTTTAATCATAACACATATGAATGGTTTAAGCAACAAAAAACATATCCCTAAGCAAGATTCTAAGAATATACTCCATTCTGTTTCTTTCTGTCTGTGGTTGCTTCAAAAAAGCCAATATGCCATTGTGGAGCATATAAACAGAAATTCCACATGCATATTAGTCTTAACTCTTAAACACGATGTGAAACAGATCCTGTCTTTATCTTGTTAAATTTTCACTTCAGTCATCTGACGATACAAAAATCCATAAGTACCCTCGAGATTATAAGAAACATTGTGTTCCTTTGAAGAAAGCATCAAAGTCAGGACCCTTGGAAAGCAGGATCCTATACTGATATGCCTCTCTTGATCCCAATTTGACTGTGGACACTTGATACAAGCATTAAAAGAGGGAGAAGAATGTCAATCATCTCCTCAGTATTGTGAAGTAGCTCCAATTTTGTGGGACTTTTTTTTTCTTGTTCCGATATTAACCAGGCTACTCATTTATCTCCAGAGCTGGTGAAGTAGTTATTAAAACAGGGGCATGGTAAAGCAATTTAAAAGATGAAGAAAACCTCTGCATTATATAGAGAGGGATATTTTGTTGAACTTTCAGCGGAGTTGGAAAAGCATAACACTAACTAACAACTATATAGCTTTACTCTTTTCGCATTTTGTTGATAAAATAAATTGTAAGATGAATTTTACGACTGCTTTGGCATAGCCATTAGCTACAGGAGTTGCACCCCCTTTATCGGTACTCCATTAATGAAATTCATCTCAAAACCAAGAGGGGGAAAAATTATCAATAAGTTCGCTAAAACATAGCACCATAAATTTGATTAACATCACACGACACGGTTACTAATTAGTGCATAATTATTCATCATTCAATCCAAAATCAAGTATAATCAATTAAAATTGAAAAAAAAAATCAAATCACCAAAACCAAGAGACAAAAAGAACTACAAAATAAAACTCACGAATTCTGGCGACAACGGGGTCCTCATCTTGGATCTCATCGGCAGCCTGCAAGATGGCATCAATGTTGGTTGTACGGACGAGCGAAGGTGGGACAGGTCCCGCGATTCCACTAGGTGTTCTTTCATGGCCTTGGCCGGAAGTTCTCAGTTGCTCCCTGTTCAAGGTGGCTCGCACCAGCCTCTCCCAGTTATCGTAAACCCTAGCCATTATTTCGACCCTGAATCAAAGCAATCCAAACCTTAGAATATCATGCAAAAAAATAACTATCTCCGCTATGAATCAGTCCAAATTGAAAAATTCAACTCGGTGATGGCGAGCTAGATCTATAATTCTGTGGAAAGAGAAAGTAAAGAGAGTGTTTCAAAATGAAGTTCAACGAAGAAAGTAAAGGAAACGCGGATTGCGGGAAGAGAGAAGGAAGATGAAATGAGGATGGACTGAAACTACGTTTGTGCCCTTGGAACTGATGACGTGGGAGACGCTGTCTTATAGTGATAGATTGTTGTTCAATCAGAACCGTCGATGAGATCTGGCTAAAGATTTGATAGCTTCTTCTGGACTCACTATTGATTATTTTTATTTTGTAGGGGTTTTCTATTTCTATACGCGTTACACCTGATTGAAAAATTCCGCGTATGAGAGCTTTTCTCTGGGTAAGCGTCGTCGTTTAAATTGCCTCGTAAGAAATTTGAAAACTTGGAAACTTGAAAAGTTCACATTTTTTGGACAAACGGGTTGCTACGAATTGCTATTGTCCAGTCAACCTTTTTTCAAATTTTTATTAGCAATAACTTCTCAACATTTGTTTTTCTTTTTTTTTTTTTTAATTAATTACTATAAGATTCTTATATTTTAACAAATTATATTAAAAAGTTTATATATTTATAAAATTACACTAAAAAATTCATGTATTTTAATTTTATTAAACTATAAGATCCTTCTATTTTTTTTAATATTTTTCCCTTAGTCAAATTTTAAAAAGTTTAATTTTAATTAAAATATTTATTTTAATACCTAAAATATTCTTCCCCTTCTTATCCAACAACCAACTCGATCAAACCCTAAACCAAACTCTAATCAAACCCCTAAACATTTTAATTAAAATATTTGTTTTCAACCTCCATTATATCCTTTCTTCCTCAAACCATAACCACAACTAAAGACGCCTCACATTTTCCTATAATCACAGCCTCTTCAGCACCACGTTCAGCAATCGAAGCATCACCAAGTCCATATTATGTAGGATTTAGAGCGACATAAGGACACAATTCCTTGGAATTCTCTGTCACCAGCATTGATTTCTCCGTCGTTCCACCAAAGGGTTACACCGCTCCTGTGATTACTCACATAACAAGACCCTATCTGTAATATCTGCCATTTTTTGAAGTGTAATTATCAATTTTATTTATTTGGAGAATTTTAAATTTTAATGAGAAGTTTGGAAATTTCAGAAATTTTGCTTTGACTGCGGCAGGATTCAGTGTTGGCCATTACTTGCTCTTAAAGACATATTTGGGTAAAGTGTAAAATATGAAAGTTGTTAATTTATGTTTTAACTATAATTTTGCAAAATGGTCTGATAAGATTCTGAGTAGGTGATAAGTTGTGTCTATTTGAGCAAGGCTGGTTCGAATGAGAACTCCTGCAGGGATGCAGTATGTGTTTGTAATTTCTGGGAATGACTGAGGCAGAATTTGTCAAAGTTGTAAACATAAAAAATGTTTCTGTGTGTGTTGAGATGATGCCTGTAAAATTTCAGAATTTTTGGATGAGTATATCTCAGTGAAGAGTGTTTTGTATCAGGGCTGTTCGGTTGGATTTTGATGCAGGAGTGTGGGTGACTTTTGGAGAGTCACCACTGTCTGAGTATTAATTAAATTTGATATGAAATTTGGATATATTGTGCTTCTGTCTGTTAATTTTAAGTGACAAGAAGAATTGGTAAGTTTGGATGTTTGTAGCTCATTCGCGAGCTGGCTTAAGGTGAGATGTTCAAACAAGAGTTCAACTTAGAAGTATTTGGTGATGGAGAGCCAGCCTTATGCGGGAAGGCATGTTCGCAAACTGGCAATGCGAGGTGGCATTTTTGGCGAAGAGCTTTGGCGAGAAGCTTTCGGCGGAGAGCTTTTGGCGAAGAGAAGTTAGCAAGGAAGCATCGTGCAAAGAGAGGTATGCAAGGTAGCAACTCGCGAAGAAGCGAAGAGATGAAGGAGCATTGCCGAGGTGGCTAATGCGAGGAAGAGTCGCGAGGAGAGTCTGGCGAAGCAGTCTGGCGAGGGAGCTTTGCCGAAGCAGTCTGGCGAAGGAGCTTTGCCGAAGCAGTCTGGCGAAGGAGCCTTGCCGAAGCAGTCTGGCGAGGGAGCCTTGCCGAAACAGTCTGGCGAGGGAGCTTTGCCGAGGCAGTATGGCGAGCTGGGCAGCGTGTTTTCTGGGCAGAGGTCTATTTAATCCCCAGCACCCAGTAGCGATTTTCACGCTTTATCCCCCTCTTCCTTTCTTTCGTGAAATTCAATTTTCTTCTCAGTTTTCTTCCATATTTTGTTCTAAGGTATTAAGGTTTAGATTTATGCAATAGACTTCTAGATTAGCCTATTATTAAGGCAGAATCATCAGTTTGGGCAGAGTTTTACAGAAAATTCAGTTTGAAGGAAATAAGGTAAATTTTCTTCCTAAATCATTTCCTATGGATTTAATTAAGTCAATGGGTTAGGATAATTAATTCTGGGTATAGAGAATTTATTGTTGGTGGTTTATAGCAATTAATGATAGTTATTGTGGGAGAATTTTTGAAGTTTAAACTGCTGTGAACAGTAACTCCGAAATTAATGTGGAATTTAATGCAGTTTTTCTTTAAGAGAATTAATGGGT